>PVKM010011299.1:0-33468 GCA_004027735.1 Carollia perspicillata
TTAACTATATTTCTCTACAGCTGAATTAAACAAGGCTTTCATTTGTTTCATGGAAGTGTTGAGTTGTTAAATGATAATGAACAGATGATCAGGATTGTTTGTGGACTGACATTTTATAAAGAACATTTTACAAGCCATACATTTAGTCTACCTTGATATCTCTTGCAAAAATTTCCCTGGGATGCCCTGGCTGGCGTAGATCAGTGGATTGAGTGCAGGCTGCAAACCAAAGGGTTGCTGGTTCGATTCCCAGTCAGAACACATGCCTGGGTTGCAGGCCAGGTCCCCAGTGGGGGCCATGTGAGAGGCAACCACACATTGATGTTTCTGTCTCTTTCTCCCTCCAATCCCCTCTCTCTAAAAATAAATAAATAAATAACCTTTAAAAAAATTTCCCGGGGAACATACTTAGAGTTCATGTGACCTGTAATTTTTGAAGAACAGAAAAGAATTATTATTATTAGACATTGCAACTAATAACAGCTCTGTTTCTTTTAGGTTCTTGCCAGAAACCATATGTTGCACTTATTCATGGAATTACAATGGGTGGGGTAAGTAGACTGTTTTATTCTAATCATTACTAAGTGAGCTGTATTAGAAATGTGTTAAATTATTAAGTGTTTTATCAAGTATTGACTTTTATCAAGTCATGTGTCACCTTTATCAAGTGTTATGTGCTGTACCTAGTAGTGTGTGCTATATCTTCATGCAGCTGTAAGTTTGTTTGTCCCATCACCACAAACACATGAGTAATGTGTTATGCTACAGCGTCACTAGACAGGAAATTTTCAGCTCCATTTTAACCTTATGGAACCACTACGGTATATGAGGTCTGTTATTGACAGAAACATAGTGATGTGGTCCATGACTATATAACAGATTTGTTTACTGTTTTTATCATAAAAGGATAGTGGGTTTTGTCAAATGCTTTTTGTGCATCTATTGAAATTATTATATAACTTTTATTCTTCATTTTGTTAATGTAGTCACATCACACTGATTTCATATTCTTTGTTTTATTTTTATTTTTTTTAACTTTTTTTATTGTTCAGGTACAGTTTTCTGCCCTTTCTCCCCACCCCTCCCCACCACCCCAGTCCTCCCCACCTCCCTCCCCTGTTTCCATCCCCCTGCTCCTTGTTACTGTCCATGTGCCCTTTATAATTGTTCCTGCAAACCCTTCACCCTTTCCCCTGTAATCCCCTCCCTTCTCCCCTCTGGTCACTGTCAGCCTGTTCTCTATTTCAGTGTCTTTGGTTATATTTTGCTTGTTTGTTTGTTTTGTTGTTTAGGTTCCTGTTAAAGGTGAGATCATATGGTATTTGTCTTTCACCGCCTGGCATATTTCACTTAGCGTAATGCTCTCCAGTTCCATCCATGTTGTGGCAAAGGGTAGGAGCTCTTTCTTTCTTTCTTCTGTGTAAAATTCCATTGTGTAAATATACCACAGTTTTTTAATCCATTCATTTACTGATGGGTACTTAGGTTGCTTCTAACACTTGGCTATTGTAAATTGTGCTGCTGTGAACATGGGGGTGCATAGGTTTTTGGATTGGTGCTTCAGGGTTCTTAGGATGTAATCCTAGCAGTGGAATTGCTGGGTCAAAAGGCAGTTCCATTTTTAGTTTTTTGAGGAAATTCCATACTGTTTTCCATGACTTGCATATTTTGAATCATCCTGGCATCACAGGAATAAGTTCCACTTGATCCCGGTGTATGGTGCTTCTAATGTATTGTCGAATGTGGTTTGCTAATAATTTGTTGAGGATTTTCTCATCTGTGTTCATCAGGAACATTAGCCTGTAACTTTCTTTTCTTGTAGTGGGCATGTCT
The DNA here is from genome assembly GCA_004027735.1 of Carollia perspicillata. Classification (NCBI taxonomy): domain Eukaryota; kingdom Metazoa; phylum Chordata; class Mammalia; order Chiroptera; family Phyllostomidae; genus Carollia; species Carollia perspicillata. Next base: position 1,834 of record PVKM010011299.1, read on the forward strand.
GTTGATAGACATTATTGTTGCTAAGCCTGGTTGTGTAGATCAAAGTGATGTGATTTTGGACACAGGGATATGTCATATATGAGGCGAGCTCTGTGATCCTTTGCAGGTTTAGGGTGGAAGCTGCCAGTCATAAGTGTGATGAAGCTAGACTGGAAGTGGATTTGCAATGATAAAAGTGACCAGTTGGAGACTGAAGAAAGGTACTGCAGTGCAGTCACAAAATAAAAGGGCCTTTCAAAGTGAGAGGCAACAAACATTTATTTGTGATTAAAAAAAGAATAAGAATAGCCCTGGCTGGTGTAGCTCAGTGGATTGAGTGCGGGTCTGTGAAACAAAGGGTTGCCGGTTGGATTCCCAGTCAGGGCACATGCCTGGGTTGCAGGCCAGGTTCCCAGTAGGGGACACATGAAAGGCAACCACACATTGATGTTTCTCTCTCTCTCTTTCTCCTTCCCTTCCCCTCTCTCTAAAAATAAATAAATAAAATATTAAAAACAAAAGAATAAGAATAGCTATTCAGCAAGCATTGATTCAGATAGAAGCCCAAATAATGTTCTGATTAGGAAATGAAGGTAATGGTTATTTATGAGAAGGGGGGGGGGCAATTACATCCGCAGAAGGAAGGCATTTCTATTGGTGCCCAAAACATAACACAGTGATGCTAATTCTAAACAATTAAAAAAATTTCCAAACCTATAGTCATCAGTCTGGTGGTTGTAATATCTGCTCTCTTGTTACCTTTGCAAACGCAATTTTGCTTTAGGCCCAATCCAAAAGTTATTTTGCTGTTTTAATGTTCCAAAAGTTCAAGGCTTAAGAGGTGCAAGGCAGTTTCTCTGGCATGGCAGCTCTGGCTCCATTTTAAAGTGGCTCTATTTATTATTTTTTAGACAACAGGAGCATAATCAGACAAAGGATATGAAAAATAGTTTCCTTTAGGACTGAAATATTAGTAACAGAACAGGGACTGTGAAAAGAGGAATACAGAGGAAATTTCCCTTGGATTTCTAAGTGCATGGAGAATGTGGTTATATCCATCATTTTTATGTGTTCACTGTTGAACTTTCTCCAACTGTGGATGGACGTCTTCTTTTTGTTGATAGGGATAGGTCTCCCTTTCTTCCATGGGATTCTCTCTAATTGGATTTCCTTCTGCCATATCAGGGGAGAGTTAGGATTGCTTTTAGTTTAGCAGGATTTCTCATAGTAAATTTTGGGGGTCATTTATTTTCACAGTGAACCTTTTTCATAGTAAGCATGATGTTATAGTTTTCAGAATGCAATGAATTATCTTTAACAGATGCTCCTGTGGTGTTCAGCTCCATCTCACCCTGCTCTCTCTCATTAGGTAGAGCCCTTTATTCTTCATTTTCCTCTACTCTTTCCCCCCTGACTTTTAGCCCAGGGATATCTAAATACAGAATTGGGAAGTGCTTCTATTTCCTTCACAGGAAATTGGCTTCATTGCCCGCTGCCACCCCCCAGTCCCTGCCTTCATTATAAGGCAGTGATTTTTGACCTTATTCATCTCATGCACACATAAACTGATTGCTAAAAATCTATGGCACACCAAAAAATATTATTTTGACTTAAAAATAGGTATAATTTTGACTTGTTCACATTGGTGGCTATTGTTGTATTGGCTCTTGTCATTTTTTTTTTTTTGACAATCTAAGCAAAAAGAGGTCAGTTCCTCTGACTAAATAGTCAAGTATTGCATGTTTTAAAAATTCTTGTGGCACACTGGTTGATAATTGCTCTTATAAGGTATTGAATTCTGGGAAATAGAACTTTGACTTTCTAGGTAATGGGTAGTCTTGGCAACTTGATGACTTATAGATTCACTTTAAAGATCAGATCTATAGAAGTTCTTTTCCTTTTTCCTTGGCCATTTCCTATAGACAGGTTGGCCAGGAATCTGGTTCATTTTGTTTTTAACTGTAAAAAGCACCCCAGGTTCTCGGTGCAGCGGCAGGACCCTGCTCTCCCTTGTGCCGTCCTCCCCCTGCCTCCATTCCATCTGCACCGTGTTGGGCTGGAGATACTGACGGGGCAGGAAACCAGACAGGCTTAAGGGAGATGTGTAGGAGTTGACCTGGTGAGACTTGATGATGGATTGAATATGAGGGAAAAAGGGGAGAAGGGGGCGAGGATTATTTCCAGGTTTCTAGATTGGACAGTGAAATTCAGATTTTTACTCCCTTTTTAAAAATTGAGATACAATTGACATATAACATTGCATTAGTTTTAAGAATAAAACATAACGATTTGATATATGTGTATGTTGTGGAATGATTGCCACAGAAAGCTTGGTTAACATACATCACCATGCATAGTTAACAATTTTTTCCCCTCATAATGAAAATTAAGATTTACTCTCTTAAGAACTTTCAAATATCTTCCTGGTTCTTTTGTTTAAAGTAAAATTATACCTTCAAGAATGATAAATAGTATATATAAATATTTCTGCCTCAGTTATTTGTTTTTGTTCAATATAATTTTTGTCCAAAAATAATGTGAATCATGAGGCTTGCCCAGAAAGTATCTAGTAATATGAAAAAGAGACATTTATTGAGAAGATACAAGATACAAGATACAAGAAACATTGTGCATAGGACAATGACACTCCAGTTCCCTTCAAAGTAGTTACCTTGGGACCTCACACAGTTCTCCCAGCATCTCTTCCACTGTTAACAACATCTGCAAAATCCTTTCTTGGAATCACCATCAGCTGCCCCATTTTATCTTCCTGAATCTCATTGAGGGACTGAAATCTCTTCCATTTCAAAGGTGATTTTAGTTTTGGGAAAAGCCAGAAGTTACAGGGTGCCAAATCTGGGCCGTGGGGATGTTGCGTCACCGAGGTGATTTGATGTTTTGCCAAAAACTCTGCATAAGATACAATGCATGAGCAGGCACATTGTCATGATGAAGCTGCCAATCACCAGTTGTCCATAGCTGTGACCAACCATTTTTGCCATATTGCATCTCTCAAATGATGAAGAACACTGAGGTAGTACTCCTTACTAATTGTTTGGTTTGGAGGAACGAACTCGTGATGGACAACACCTTCCCAATCAAAACGCACTGTTAACATGGTCTTGATCTTGCTGAGACTTTGCCGGGCCTTCTTCCTTCAGGCATGGAGAACCAGGCAACTGCTGTTGGGATGATTGGGACGGCTGGGCCTTTGTTTCCAGGTCACAGCTGTAGACCCATGATTCATCTCCAGTTATGACCTTGTGGAAATGTGGTTCATTGGTAGCAGTTTAAATCAAGTCATGAACAACTGCAGCACGATGTTCCTTCTGCTCTGGTAGCAGAAGCCATGGAATGAATTTTTCTACAACACGTTCCATGTCAAGATCCTGCATCAAAATCTTGGACACAGTATTTTTGGAAGCCCCAGATCAGCTTCTAGTTCTCACACTGTCAGTTGCTGATCTTTGTTGACTGTAGCCTGTACACATTCAACATTCTCAGGTGTTCTGTTGTTGCAGACCTTCCAGAATGTGGATCACTTTCAACAGATTCGCAACCATCTTTGAAGCTTTTGTGCCACACTTTTACTTGCACTGCACTCATTCATTGCATCATCCTTGAAAGCCTTTGGAATCACCTGAATACTTTCTGTGGAGGAATGTTGAAGGCTAAGGCAAAATTTTATGCAGATTTGTTGCTCCACTTGCTCATTTTGAATGTGACAGTACAGAGTACACATGCTCACTCAGCAGTGTCTACTGCCCCACTGACTAGTACAGCGAAGTCGCCATTGTTCACACATGTGCATTCCAGTGCAGTCTCCTTGGCCGCCAGGTTACATCAATCTCATGCAAACTGTTCTTGTTATATTAACAATGGCTGGCCTTTTCCTGGACAGTCCATTTAATTACCGGACAGACCGGTATAGGCATTTAATGTGGGATAAAAAATGTGTTTCCTGCTGATCTCTGTATATTAATCTATGCAAATACATTAATATTTATATAATTAATATTTAATGTTATGTGCAGTATTGGCTTACTAACATTAATGTGTGATGCATAGTAAAGTTACTTGTTTTTACTGTGGAGCCCGCTGACTAGACTGCTAGCATTCCAAAGATACATCATGAAGCTCGTGATATTTAATTCTATAGGTTAGTAAAATAATGCACCATTTTTGACTAAATGATGGTGAGGAAAGTCCCTCACATAGTCTCTGATGCTAGTGCAGTGTTCCTTCTGAGCAGGAGCTTACACATCCTCTCTGATTAGAATTTAAATCCGTGACTCTGTGTGAGCATTTATCATATCACCCCATTGAATACCTTTCTGAGTTTGTTTTCTTAACTGTGGTTGTAGGCTCTGTTCACTTTGGGACATTTATTTTTAATTTTTTTAAACTTTTTATTGTGAAACAATTTCAAACTTTCAGAAAAGGTGCAAGAATAGTGTAAAAAAACCTCCTGTATATCTTTCGTCCACATTCCTTGTTCTCATTTTCCAGGTTTGTTTTTCTCTCTTCCTGTCTCCCACATCTATCTATGAATGCTTTTTTCCTAAACCATTTGAGAGGAACGTGAAGACCTGATAACCCTTTATTTCCCTTTCTATTGAGCTCACTCTTATAGAACTCTTAAAGCCTGACATTGTTTCAAATATTTTCTGTTTTAACTAATTTAACTGCGTGACTGGGTAGAAAGGGTTAAGGGTGAGAACTGAATCTAATAGAAGTTCTGAACAGTGGGAAAAGAACATAATGTGACATAAATTTAGATACTTTGTTATTTGCATACCTCTTATTTTATTCAGATGTTTGTTATTCAAATATGTTCATTCAAACATGTTTCTATTCAGAGATGGTCATTAAGTTTGCCCTTTTCAGTGACATTCACCAAATCAGAGACAGAGAATTTTCAGCCATTCATTTTATTTTTGAAACATGTTTCAGTAACCATTTTTAAAGAGTTATGTAGTTGGCCCCATTGTATCCAAAAAAACCTTGATGTTGCTAATTGTATTTGGTAAAATATATGAATAAATGTGTTAGTATTCTCCTTAAAGCTACTGAAATTTTCCAGAATAGCTTGGTTGTGTTTTTTTTGAAGATTGGTTCCACTAACAATGCTCAGTAGTTCTGAGAAGTCAGTATTCTGTAATGCTGCATCTGGTTTGAAATGAGAGGGACCTGGGGAAGAGGCCGTGAAGCATAACACAAAAATACTGAGTGAAAACATCTTAGCTAAAGCAGATGTATTCCAGGTACCAGGGATACCCACATATTTTTTTACACCTGGTAAGATTTTCTGAAATTGTGTGGTTTAGGGTTTCTCTTCAGTTTATCTCCTGAAAGAAATCCCTGTGGAATATAATTTACTTGGTTCATAATATTGTGAGTTTGTGCATTTGTTTTTATTTTTTCTAGTATTTTAAAACATTTTTTGTCTTATTTCCCTAGGGAGTTGGACTCTCAGTTCATGGGCACTTTCGAGTTGCTACTGAAAAGTCTCTTTTTGCAATGCCAGAAACTGCAATAGGTATAACATTTTTTTTTCATAATTACTTTTAAATCATCTTATTTCGATACATTTCAGGTTATATTGTTGTTGAAGAAATTGATAGAATCTTGTGTGAGAATCAGGCTAGTGCAAATTATTTTCTATTTTGTATTCTACTCAGTGCTCCATGAATCATGAGTTTTTCTAATCAGACTGGTGGGAACAGGGACTATTCCCATCTTTATGTGGGCTCCTAGTACTCTTGTCTATAATTCTTTTTTATGGTTCTTGCCATAGTCTCATGTAGTTTCCTCATATGTAGGTATCGTTCGATACCAGTAGGATCTAAAGTAAAGAAAGTTATGTTCATTTCCTTCAATTGAATCATTGCTACCTTTTTGTTACTTAATTACAGGGCTATTCCCTGATGTTGGTGGAGGTTATTTTTTGCCAAGACTTCAAGGAAAACTTGGTTACTTACTTGCATTAACAGGATTCAGGCTGAAAGGAAGAGATGTGCATGCAGCAGGGATTGCTACACACTTTGTAGATTCTGAAAAGGTAATTACTTGGATGGTTGCATTTGTTATTGTTGGAATAACTCATATTACATGAGGGGCAGTATGAGTGGTTGAGATCCTAGGCCTTTGGTAGACATGAGTCTGAATCCTGGATCTGCTGCTTAAAGCTCTTTGAGCTTAGGGGGTTCTTAAGCTCTCCAGTCTTCATTTTCTTTTATTTTTAAAAAACATTTTATTTATTTTTATAGACAGAAGGGAAGGGAGGGAAAAAGAGAGGGGAAGAAACATCAATGTGTGGTTGCCTCTTGCACACCCCCTACTGGGAGCCTGGCCCACAACCCAGGCATGTGCCCTGACTGGGAATTGAACCAACGACCTTTTGGTTCACAGGCTGGTGCTCAATCCACTGAGCTACACCAGCCAGGGCTTCATGTTTTTCATAGACAAAATGGAGATGATTTTATCTAGATTCAGAGCTGTTTTTGTCTGGTGCCATCAGTGAATGTTTTTTAATGAGTAATTACATTCTGTAAAAAATATATACTTTAAGGAAGTCTAATATATAAAATCTAAAGTTATATATTAAAGATAGGCTTTATTTTTTTAAAGATTATTTATTTATTTATTTTTAGAGAGAAGGAAAGGGAGGTAGAAGGAGATGGAAACATTAGTGTGTGAGAGAAATATCAATCAGTTGCCTCTCACTTGCCCTAACTGGGGACCTGGCCTGCAACCCAGGCTTATGCTCTGGCTGGGAATCGAACCAGCGACCTTTTGGTTTATAAGGTGGCACTCAGTCCGCTGAGCCACATCAGCCAGGGCTAGGCTTTTATTTCATAAAAACATTTTTGAAAGTTTTTTGGTTTTTAGTTTCCCTGGTGCATTCATAAATTATGGTCTTAAAAAACTTTCCTAAAGGATATCTGTTGCAAGGGACAGTGTTTCTTTGTCTTTTTTAAAAAACAGTGTTCCAATTTTCTTAGCACAATGGCGAAGATTATGTAGCCAGCCAGCCTGGATTTAAATCCTAGGTTGCATTTAACCTCTTCAGCCCTGCATTTTCCCATCTCCAAAATGGGGACACCAGTTTTATCACAGTAGTTGAAAGTATTTGTGTTAAATGTAACAGAAAACCCAATTCAAGGTGACTTTGTCTCAGAATTCCCAGAAACATGTTTGGGATTTATTCTGCTTCAACTGACTTAGCTCACTCTGATTGGACCGGTTTATATCACCCTTGAACCACATGGGTGGGTGAATATACTGACTAGCTTATCCTAGCTAATGTGCTCCATCTCTGTAACGGTGGGGTGAACTCAGCTTTTCAGGAAGCATGTAGGTCTCCAAATGAATATCTGCTCCTGAGGGAGGGGTATGTTGGGATAGCAGAAGGAATGCTATAAGAATGAATGAAGTAGACAAAGTTTAAGATTGTCCCCTCTGCACTGTTATGAGTGCCTTCCATCACATTTGCGTGAAGTTTCAGATCTTGCTCCGCGTTATGGCATCCTCAGTCACATCGAGTAGGTGACTGTCTCATCCTTCTCTGGAACTGTAACAGGAAACAAACATGGGCACTCCATCATCTACTCCAAGGAGACACTCTTGATTACAGTGGAATTTAGTTAAGGATGGCAGAGAAAGCTGATTGGCAACCTTTTCCCTCTTTGTTAGCTTGCCCAGTCATCATATCTGCAGTGAGTAGATTGCCATTCACAGGGTCTATGGAGGATAACAGAAACGAGTAATATACAATACATGCTGGGGATGGGGTTGGACAGAGGTGGGTACGAAATGTAAATAGCTGTCTGCCTCATAGGACAGAGTAAAATATGACAGACAAGTGTAAAGACAACACAAAGCAAGTAGTCAGTGGTTATTGAAAGGAAGAAGGGCTTACTTGAAGGACTGGATGTTTTCTCAAAGAGTTGCAGTTCAGCTGCGGTTTAAGATGCGTATGGTCAGGAAAAGGCATTCTGGATACAGGAAGCATTTAATAAGCAAGCACACAGGGCCCGGAAAGCATTAGCTATGTGTTGGAACAGTAAAAAGCCCCATTTGGCTGAGCATAGGATAGGTATGTGAGGGGTCTAAACAGAGATTTAAGTGTGGCTGTGATATAGAGCTGTGTGATTATAGTAGTCATTAGTCACACATGGTAACTTTAGGTAAAATAATTATAATTCAGATCTTTGGTTGCATTACCACACTTCAGGCGCTCAATAACCAGAGGAAAACAAAGGTGAATGTCTCTACGCATCCTCTTTCATTTTCCCATCTTTATTCCTTTCTTGAAAGGGAACATCTGCTGTCTGGGAATGTGTGTGCCATCTTCAGTGAACATGTCCTTCTCTAACTCGGCTGAAGAGAGTGAGCATCATAATTTTAAGACAGGGGTTTTAAAAAAGAATATAAAAAATAAAGAGAATATAAGATTTCTAAAAAAATTGTTTTTGTGTTACTATGGTGTTTCAAATCTGTCCCCACCTTTTTTTTCACCTTTAGTTGGGCATGTTGGAAGAAGATTTGTTAGCCCTGAAATCTCCTTCAAAAGAAAATATTGCAGATGTCTTAGAAACGTATCATACAAAGGTAATACGATATTCTAAACTCAGATTTTAATTCGTGGGGAAGGGTAAGTAAAACAGCAATTGATGAACATTATGGTTTGTGGATGTAAGTAAATATATTGAGATTTATTTACTTCAGAGCTTGATGGGAGGATTGTTACAATAGCCATCTAAGAATATACTGCTGTGCAACTACACAGCTTGCCTTCTCATTGCTTGTGAATTTCAGTGCACAGCCTTGTGATTGGCCCTCGCAGGGGCTTTTTGCAACATGCTGTGGCATTTCTGTAATGGAGGTTCAATGCTGACATTGTTTGGGGAGATGCAAAAGAGAAACTCTGGTATATAAATAAATGTAATACAGTATATTGCAGTGTTTACGTTTAATTCCTTAGTTATGTTATCTAACTGAAATTTACTTTTAAGAGCCAAGAATCTATTAAAATGCTACATGACTTCTAGTTAAATATGATGGATTGAATATATGCTGTTTCCTAAAACCCCACTTAAATGGTAATAAGAAATAAAATGGTCACGAATCCACAAAGACAAATAGAATAGAAGAGGAAACAATGGCAGGCATGAGTTGCCAATATTTTGGAACCCTGAACGAAGGATGAGGGCAGCGACTTTAGAGAGAGAACACTAAAATCTTATCCTTTAGTGGGGGAAGCCAATAAGAAGCAAGCCAGTTGTTGCTGTAGACCCTTTGTAAGGTACCACCTCACTCTGAAGACAGGGCTGTGGAATAGGGCACAAAAACAGGAAGATCTCTGAACATTTTCTGAGCAGCAGCTGCCCTCTCATAGCTTGGCAGGAGAGTAGAGACTCCTTAAAGAGACAGAATCAGACAGGCCTCGCTGGGGCAGGGGCAGGGGCAGGGCCAAGTGAGGTGATCTACTGAAAAGAAACATACTAAATGGGAAGACTTCTAGCCTCTCTCCCTGGTGGCTTCCAGAACCATTGCATATCATCTGCCTTAGTCAGTTTGGACAGCTATAACAAAAATACCATAGACTAGGTGGCCTAAACATCAGAAACTTATTTCCCACAGTTCTGAAGGCTGGAAAATTCAAGATCGATATACCAGCCCAGTAGGTTCCTGGTGAGGATCCTCTTCCTGGTTTGCGAGTGGAAGCCACATTGCTGTATCCTCACACAGCAGAGAGCAAACAGCAGACAGCCTTCATGAGGGCTCTACCCTCCTGACCTGATAACCTCCCAAAGTCCCTACTTCCAAATACCATCACAGTGGCGATTAGGATTTCAACGTGAATTTTGGGGTGGGATCACAAACATCCAGTCCATAGCATCATCCTACTCTCAAGAAGTACATTAGGAGAAAAAGAAAAAACCTGTAGATACTGACATTTGAGGAGTCTTCTAGTGAAATACCCTGGTCCTTGCCTGAACATCTTCAGTGCATCAGACAATTGACAGTCCTATAACTGCAGTCGACACACACAAAGCTTCCTAACTTTAGTGCTTTGCACAGAAAAACAAGGGTCGTCAGGCATAGAAAACCAGAGATTGACCAACGTGATCAAAAAAGGGACTCTCAGGAAGCAGACAATGCAGGAAGAAGGAAACTTTAAAAAGAAACAAACCTGTAATTGTTAGCATCAGATAAGAGGAAAATATTTCATATATGAATAAAAACAGATGTTATACAAAGAAGTAATCAAAGAACAAAAAGAAATTTAAAATAGGATGGCAAGTGGGGGGAATAATCTTCAACAGATTAGATTAAAATTGATGGTTGAGGGAAACTCTGAGGACAAAAAGAATAATAAAATGGAAATTGGAGAGAAAGGAAAATTAGAGGTATTGTTCTAGGAGGTCTAATACATACTTACTAGGAATTCATAACAAGAAGGTAGAGGAGTGGAAATATTTAGAGAAATAGTACCAAAAACTTACTCAGAAGTGAAGCACATACAAGTACCGATCGACAGGTGCCATGACCAGTGTGGAGTTGGGGTACCTGAGTGGGGTCAACGGGAGATAAAGACAACACAGATAGTTTGGGGGGAAATGGGGACCAGGTGGGACATTGTCCTCTGATGGAGAGACAATGAGCCCCGAACATGGTCTCTGCATTTATTTTATAGGGGTGGGTTAGATACAGCTCAAGGACGTTTTGCAAACTTAGGGAGATGCTGCAGGCACAGATTGTTCTGTTCCCAGGCTGTCTAATTGATACATACGTCTTCTGCAGTAGTTACAGTCGAATTCAGCTGAAGCTTGTGCAGTTATCTATCTCCTGTTCAGCCCCCGTGGGTTCCGGCTGTATGATGCCAGCCTTCACCGCCCCCCACAGACAGGGCCCTTGAATACTCCGTGCAGTTCATGTGAACATGGCATGTGAGGATTTCTTTAGGGCTTTGTCAGGCACTTGACAGCCTCTCATGTTGTCAATTTGGGTAAACATGGGGTGGATTGCAGTGTGTGGGGGTTGAATAGCCTTACCAAAGAGTTCTGTTAAATCTGTAGCCATTTTTAAGAAACATCATGTTAGCCTTGTCTCATTCATTGTTTTTTCCATGATTTGCATGAGATTGTTGACAGCGTTTTGGATCAGATTGATTTCAAACTAAAAATATAAATTAAATTAGGTAAAAGACTATGGATTAAAAACAACACTTTAAGTTTAGAGGGACCTCATAGCAACAAATATGAAATTTAATAGATTTATGAGTACACTTGCACTGTACTCCCACATCCACTTCTGACACCGGATGTGTGAGTTTTCCACCATCAGGCAAGGCTCTGTGACACCATCTGGGTGTCCTTCAGTTCATTGCAGTGCTCACATCGTCTACCTGGAGTTAGCACCAGATCACCCAGCTTAGGGACCCAGGCCCACAAGACTGACCCCACTTCACATGGCAGCCCCATGTCCCAAGATGGCTCACAAAAATAGGGAAACACTTCACATTTATTAGCTTATTATAACTGATATAGAAAAGGACATTGATGAACAGCCAGGTGAAGTTCGAGGTTTAGAAGGGTCTCAGGTGCAGGAGCTTCTGCTGTCATGCAGTTGAGGTGCACCCTCTCCCTGGATGTGATTGTGTTCACCAACCCTGAAAGCTCTCCAAACTCATCCTTTCTGAGTTTTTATGGAGGCTTCGTTACCCAGGCATGATTGATAAAATTACTGGATATTGGTGATTGAGTTCAATCTTCAGTTCCTTTCCCAGTTGGAGGTGACAGGAGGGAGGGGGAGAGGTGGGGATGATGATGGTGGGGGATGGGACGGGAACTTCCAACTCTCTAATACAAGTTTGGTTCCCGTGGCAACCAGCCCCCTGCCTTTGGGGCTTTCCAAAAGTCACCTCATTAACATAAACAGCGGTTGGTTGGAAGGGACTTGTGAAGGATAACAAGATACCCATTTCACATTTATTTCAGGAACTGAAGACAAAAGACCAGATATTAAAACAAACGGTTCTCTGCTTACGATATTCCAAGGGTTTTGGGAGCTGTGAGCTATGAATGAAAGATGAAGTAGAGAGATATTTATTTTAAATCACAGTATCATAATAGAGATAAGTGAAAATTTTGGATTTTAGTCCAAAATACCAAATTCTTAAGCACTGGATAGGAAAAATGTAGCCTACAATGGCACAGGTTAAAAAAAGTTGTAATGTTTACTGTTAATCAGCAGCTTAATAGGATTGCCCCAAAACTAACCTGGGATTAGTTCTACAGTAAAAGCATTGTATGCAAAACAAACAAGGACATGTGGAGTCCTGTTGTACTTTCTTATGATTCAGCTACACCTGCAGCTAAGGTATGTGTTCCACACTTCAACAGTGACCTTGATAAACTGGAATTTGTGCGTAAGAAGGACCTGGATTGCGACCGGGCACAAAACTTCACTACGTGAGAAGATTAAGTTAGAGGAGGGATGAACCAGAACTAGAAATATGAGAGGGCTTATTTTTGGTTCAGAATTTTAAAGAAGTTCTAATTATAGTTTTCAAGCACTTTTGAGTTTCTTCCTGAGGTCCTGGTCTGCCCTGAAGGTCAGTGCTGCCTAGGGTATCAGGGATGTGGTGGGAGTGTTCACATCACGTGGGAGTTTGGGCACAGTGACTTCTCAGGTCCTTTATAGTTCTTAAACTCACTGACACACTTTAATGATAATATAATGTATATAATGATATGGAAATAATACAAGAACATTTTTGGCCTTTGACACTTCCAAGTGCTAGTTTGAAATAATACATCTGAATTTTGAACTTATGGTAATAGTAATGTATGAGACTCTTTGGTATAATTAGAGTGAAGGTGATAATCTGTCAAAAAGTGTATCATTAAATATAAAATTATTAAGGGTTTTAAAAAAGATTTATGTTACTTCAAATTAAAGATTTTTCTTTTCAAGCAGTCCAAGATTGATCAAGGCAAGTCTTTCGTACTTGAGGAACACATGGACAAAATAAACAGGTACTTAAAGAGCGATCTCAATTATGTCTGTTTCTTTGGAAATTCTATATTAATTGGAATTTGCTAACATTGTAATTACATTGTGTTTGATAATGTACCTAATTCTGAAATCAAATAGCATAGTACTTTTATTTTCATGTACTTTTGAAAATAGCTTCTTGACCACTCTTTCAGGGGAAACAAATCCATTAAATTTTTAAAAAATCTTTATTTTTCAAGTGGGGCAGAGAGACTAGAAAATAATTGAATTAATTTACCTTTTATCTTTGTAAAGTCTTCTCTGAAGGTCTCACCAAGCCCATCTACAGATGGTTTTGTGGAGTGATTTGAGAGGTTGACAGATGGGCTTAAGGAATACAGAAGAGAAAAACTATTGGAAAATAAGACAACTATCTCCACGTTTTAGAGGCCTCAATTTTTCACAGTTAAGATATCATTTATTTATAAATAACAGATGCAAGAGAGCAAAAGAGAAAATTTAGGCTTTATTTTATTTTACTGAAGATAGACTGAAAACGCTTACCCAGAGAAGCAATGTTTTATTTCATCATACTGTAAAATAGGTTGGAAAATTTTTCATTTTTGAAATGGAGTTTGGGGGACGCCGCCTATGTTTAGGTTCATTGCTATCTCAGAAAGAAGAAATATTATACTGGCGAAATCATGTGTTTCCTTTCTTACAGTTGGTTCTCCGCCAATACTGTGGAACAGATTATTGAAAATTTACAGCGGGATGGTTCATCTTTTGCCCTAGAGCAGTTAAAGGTAATATATGGATCATTTCTGTCCTGAGCATGGAGAATTCTTATGACGGGGAAGCCTCACTGAGGGGTGTCAGAGCTCCGTGGTGTCAGCACACTGGTTTTTTTGTTGTTGTTGTTGTTAGTTTTTTTTTTTTTTTTTCTGAACTTGGTTGAAATTCAGAAAGCAGTTTCACAAAACCTTACCAAAATCCAAGTGTCTTGTCTACCTGCTGGATGCTAAAGGTGATGCTAAGCTGTTTTTAGGTCCTTTAACTGTGGTGGAGGACTTCAGTCAGCATGCTTCATCTCCAGTAGTTGGCCTTGTCCTGTGGGAGACACAGTGGGATGTTTTTATTAGAAGGGCTGGGTAACTGTAGGGTAGTCACTTTGCAACATATTGCTGTTGTGATCATCAAAGTTCTATTAAAATGCAGGAGCTGAATATATGATCTTTCTAAGAAGTAGGTTTAATAATAACAATAAGGAAGTGATCCCTTTTAAACTAACAAGAGATTCCATCTACAGCCATAGCTGAGTCGTCAGCAGTGTTCCCCATTGTTAGGTACACTTGGAGCGTTTCCACAGCGTGACTCAGCTGGTAACAGCAGAAAAGCTGTTTTGTATTAATGGACTGCACGTTGGGTACTGCCATTCTTAGAGCTATCATATGATTATGAAATGTAGTTTTTCAGACTTCTAGACAAAGGAAAGAAAAAAACATACTTACACTTAATAAAAAAGTTGTTTTAGTTTGTCTTTATCTGGTACTGTTTTTCATTTTATTGGTATGATTATAGCCTTTCAGTTGTCAGGAAACTTGACAAGAAAATTTAGATAAGGTCTTCCCTGTGAAGATGAAAAGCATTGTTACTGTATCCTTACGAGGAAATCCCAAGTTAATTTGTCTCTTAGCTTCTTACTCAGTATTAGAATTCTATTAACTTTTAAGGATAAGTATACATTAGAATAAGTAGAGCCCTGGCTGGTGTGGCTTTAGTGGATTGAGTGCCAGCCTGTGAACCAAGGTCGCAGGTTCAATTCCCAGTTTAGGGCACATGCCTGAGTTGAGGGGCCAGGTCCCTAGTGGGGGGCATGCAAGAGGCAACCACACATGGATGTTGCTCTCCCTCTCTCCCCTCTTCCCCTGTCTAAAAATAAAGAAATAAAAATCTTAGAAAAATAGAATAGGTAGAACTCACAAAAGTAATTAATGTCATTATTAACTACTTTTGGGAATGTTTGCATAAATGTAGATAATCATTTTATATTTCAAGGATTCCAACTTTAAATTGATTCTCTTGGTTCCACAGCAATATAAAGACTAGTATTTCTGTTACTTTTCTTTCAGCAATATGGCCTAATTAAGTATGCACGTAGCAATTCCATTTGAAAACAGTCATGCAGCACTTTGCCTAGTAGTCTATACGGTGTCACTTTAAAGCAGTACCAATATGCAGCTAACCGTGCTATTTTAAGAACACTGAGATAGGATGCAGATGGTCTTCCAGTTTTCCTTCCATTCCTCTGGCTACATGATTATTCTGCACCCAGAAACGGATACTTGGCAAGCCACTCACCACAACTAGGATCCTCATAAACACCTTCATTGAAAGGGCAAATTTTCATTTTTATTCAGTTTCTCTTTAGCTCTAGCGAATGAACATGGCTCCAAAATACTAGTATCTGCTGCAAGTAACATGAGGTGGGAATAAAAAAGTTCCCACTGAAGCTTCCTTGACAGAACCTAGATACAGGATTACTCTTAATTATGTCAATGAGAAACACACCAAAACATGATCCTGAAGGAGAATATAGTTGTTAGGGCTTAGGTAAAAGGTTTGTAGGTGAAAGACATGTTTGAAAAATATGTTAAGGAGATTCCGGTATTTGTTTCAGTAAGCCCCTAGTATTGCTTCCAACCCCTGTAGAGGATCTTCCGGGATTCCTGTCTTCTTTCCGCGGGTCCCAAGGATTCAGTCTACATTCATGTTCCAGGTTGCAACCATGTACTCTATGTCTTAGGGGTTCCTTTGTCTCCTGGATTGTCTGTGGGGAAAGACAGTTTTTTTCAACATACTTTCTAATCATCAAATAAAAACATAGGATTCTTTTTCATCCTTTGTTTAGGTTTTTAAAGTTTTTATTGCTAACCACTATAGGATAACAGGGGGTTAACATATGCATGAAGTAATTCTCTATAATTATAGAATTCTCATAGTACTTTATTTTATGGGTTCTCATGTCCTTTTGTAGATCTTCTTCCAGATTGTCATACAGTGTATACTACTCAACTATAGAGTCATACAGTAGAATACTACTCAACTATAGGAAGGGGTAAGCTATTGATACATAAAACAACACGGATAAATCTCAGAAGCTTTATGAATTTTAGAAGCAAATGAAAAAAGGCAGACACGGACTACCTATTGTATACTTTTATTTTTATGAAATTCTAGAAAAGGCAAAACTACAGGGACAGAAAACAGATCAGTTTCCCAGGGGTGGAGTTGAGGAGAGAGGAACTCTTGTTCTATTTTTGATTGTGAGGGTAGCTGCACAACTGTAAACAGTTGTCAAAACTTGTAGAACTAGGCCAGACACCTGCCTTCTCCTTCTGTTGCCAGCCACCGATTTGCCGGCCACCTGTACCCCGTCCGCTGTCCAGATCTGCTGGATGAGGTGGCCGGATGACGCCAGCGTAGCTAGCTCTGTGCACAGAGAACCCGCCCTGAAGGTGACTGAGGAGGCAGAGGGACAGGGCCAAGCGGAGCCTCAGCCCACGTGCCTCCCCCTGCCACCTGGCCACTGCAGCCCCTGCGCCTAATCCCTTAGAAGGGACCCACCTTGGCTGAAAGCCCAGTCCCTGCTGAGGGCTGGTGTTGCGTCCAGTATTTATCTCAAGGTGTTAGTCTGTCCTCCTGAAAATGTGTACAGCTAAGCTTTACTTATATCATTCCAGTGGAAGTGCTACACAGTATCGTCCCCGACCCCGGGAGGCAGTCCTCGGAGCCCTGGGGAACAGTCCAGGTGCACCGTATGGTCTTCAAAGACTCCAGCGTCACTAATAAAGCTGGTTTTTGGCTGGGAGGAAAAAACTTATTTTATCATAGGTAAATTATACACCTTAGAAAAGCTAATTATTAAAAAAGTAAAATGCTTGTTCCTATCCTGTTATGTGTTCCTTTAAGGATCTTCTGTCTTTCTGCTTTATGGAGTGCTGTCTTGGGCAGACCATAAGCTCTTGAGGAGCTCACTCCTGTATTTCTGGACACATGTCACAGAGGTGTGATAAATGAGTGAGGTGCTGTGCTTCCACTGAGGCACAAAAATGAAAACCCAGCACTCGTTCTCAGGCACTTCACAGGCAGCTCGCCCTCTAGAGGCATAAACACATGGACAAACATGAGAGTACGGTGAGTGATGCTAAAGTAGAAGATTTTACAAGTTACTGTGGGTATCCAGAGAGTGATTGGAGCGAGTCTGAAAGGCTTCACAGAGGAGATACCCGAACAGAGAGTAAAGGATGGGAATGAGAGGCCGAGTGGCAGAGGGCAGTCAAGACAGAGCAGGACACACACTCAGAGGCCAAATATTTGGAGAAGGCAGAGCCAGGAACGAGAAGTAAAGTTTCAGAAATACGGCCCAAGAGCAGATTAGTGCCAGACTGTGAAGGTTCTTACGTTATGCTAAAGAGCTTGAAATCAGTTTTTATGAGTGTATTTTAATAATTCATTTTTGAAGTACAGAAAAATAAATCATGAATATGTAGCTCAAAATTTTTCACTACAGCCCTGACTGGTGTGGCTCGGTGGGTTGGGCATTATCCCACAAACCGAAAGGTCGCCTGTTTAATGCTGGTCAGGGCACAGTGGCCTGGGTTGTGGGCCAGATTCCCAGTTGGAGACATGCTAGGGACAACCAATCATTTCTGTCCCTCTGTTTGTCCCTCCCTTCCCTTCTCTCTAAAAATAAATAAAATCTTAAAAAAATATTACAACATAAGTATAACCAACACCCAGAATCAATTAGCAAGCACTCCAGTGTCCCACTTGTGTTTATTCCTGGTGACTACCTCTCTCTTGAGGCAACTGTTACACTGACTTAACAGCATAGATTTTGTTTTCAAGTTTTATATAAACGAAGTCTATAGTTATGTGTGTCTGCGCTGAACATTATATTTGTGAGATTCACCCATGTTGTATATAGCAGTAGTTAGTTTGTTCTCATTGCTGTAAGGTATTCCATTGTGTGATGTATCACATTGTATTCATTCATTTCTACTGTTGATCGGCTTTGGGGCTATTTTCAGGTTTTTACTGTTAGTGCTGCTATAAACATTTTTGTCTACATCTTTTGGCAACACAGATACACAGTTTTATATGTACCCAGGACTAGTACTGCAGAGTCATCATGTATGTTGTAGAAAAGATAAACTGAAGCATATTAAAAATTTTAATAGTTCATTTATGCAAAAACTGTTTGGAATCAGGCAGAGACAAACCAAAAGTGGTTATTAAAGTGCCACTGCTAGAAGCTGGAGAAAGACTTTTATAGAGAAGAAGTAGAAACAAAGCAAAGCAATTATTTGATTAGTTACGTATAGCTTAAGTGGTTGGATTATTTGGGAAAGCCTAGTTGGCTGTTCATGGCTGATGGTTGATCGTCCTTAGGTTCAGTTTCTTAACCTTGGGTCATTATATGCTGTGGTTTTGGTTTGCTTGTGGGCCACTAATGCATGAGAGTCACCTCAGTCTAATGGCTTCCTTTTTAAATTAGTTTAACAATGTGTATACTCATCTTAGTAGTTATTGTCAGACAGCTTTCCAATGTCATATTAGCTAACATTATTTTTATCATTTTTTATTTTTCAGTTACAGTTGGCATGCAATATTTTATTAGTTTCTGGTGTACACCCCAGTGACTAGACATAGCATGCTAAGCAATCATCGCAATAAATCTCCAACCCATCAGACACCATACATAGTTATAAATATTACTGACTATATTCCGTGTGCTGTACTCTACATCCCCGTGACTATACTCTTACTGCCAATCTGTGTTTGTAGCAATACTTCTTACTCATCACCTTCACTTTTTTCACCCTCCCTCCCATTTGGAACAATGGAAATGTTCTCTGTATGTATGAGTCTATTTCTGCCCATTTGTTCATTTATTTTGTTTTTTAGATTCAATTTTTTAAAAGATTGTATTTATTTATTTTTAGAGAGAAAAGAAGGGAGAGAGAACTAGAGGGAGAGAAACATCAGTGTGTGGTTGCCTCTTGCACAGCCCTGACTGTGGGCCCAGCCCACTACCCAGGCGTGTGCCCTGACTGGAATCAAACTGGCGACCCCTTGGTTTGCGGGCTGGTACTCACTGAGCTACACCAGCCAGAGCCATTTTATATAATTAAAACATTTTTTAAATTTATTGATTTTTAAAGAGACCAAGGGAAGGAGTGGGGAAGAAAGAGAGAGACATCAATTTATTGTTCCATTTTTTTAATGTATTCATTTGTTGATTCTTGGGTTTGTCCTGACAGGATATTGAGTCCACAACCTTGGTGTGTTGGGGCAATGTATATAATTATTTTGAATAACTGCTGGATTTTATCATCAGTGTTTTTCCTGCATCTGTTGAGACGATCAAATTTTTTTTCTTTTACCTTCATTAATGGGGTAAATTACAATAATTAATTTTTTGATGATCAAAAGCTGCTAATTTAGATAAGTCTAAGTTAACTTATTTTTTCTTTCATGTGTATTTTCTGTATCCTAAGAAATCTTTACCTTTTCCCAACTTTAAAAATATCCTCCTATTCTTTCTTCTAAAAGCTCTCAGTTTTTGCTTTTTTGCTTAGGTCTAGCTAGATCCATCTCAAATTAATTTTTTAATAAAAACCCTGGGGTCCGGGTTAATTTTTTCACATAGTGTTATAAAATTGTTCTAGCACAATTTGTTGAAAAGAATTTCAGTGCAAGATGTTGGATTACCTTGGTGCCTTTTGTCAAAGATCAAGTGACAAAGATCAAGTGATCATATAGACAGGGATCTATTTCAGGGACAATGATTATTTGTTAAATATGGAACTAATTTTGCATTCCTGAAATAAACCCCATTTGATCATGACGTATTATTCTTTTTATATGTAGCTGGATTTGATTTACTAATACTTGTTTAGGATTTTTGCATTATATATGAGAGCTATTGGTCTATAATTTTTCTTGTAATTTCCATGTCAGATTTTGATAATTAGGTTATTCCAGACTCATAAAACAAGTTGGGAAATGTTCCCCTTTTCTCTAATTTTTGGAAGAGTTTCTGTTAATTTTTTTTTAATCAGTGAAGCCATCTGGACCTGGAGTTTTCTTTGTGAGAAGGTTTGTACTTACAGATTAAAAAAAAATATATATAGGACTATTTAGATGTATTTGCTTCTTGGGTCAGATTTAATACTATCTTTCAAAGCATATGACACTTTCATTTAAATTGTCAAATTTATTGGAAAGTTATTCATGGTATCTTTTAATGTTTGTAGTACCTGTAGTTACTGCTGTTTAACTGGTGCTACTGTTTCCTCTTTTACTTTCCCTGTTCTACCATCCCCATGTCCTTTATTTTTTTCCCTTTATAGTTTCAGGTTCTTTACTGGTCAGAACTCTTATTGCAGAAAACAGAGTCCACTCCAGGTACTCTAAGAAGGGATTTATTAGGGGGAATAGACAGTCCACAAAACCTTGGGCATACCTAAACAGAAGATGTTTATTCCATTTTATCTATTAGAAAGGTAGAACTGACACTGAGGGTACCTGTCAAACTGTGGAGAAGGGGTCCAGAAGGTTGGGGGCAGCCAAAATGATCGATTGAACTATGAACTCTTTACATTAGCCAACTACAGTGTAAAGCAGGAGTTTGTTATCTGGGGGTTTTGATACCTGTTCATTTAACTGTTATGTTTTTATGGACTCAAAAGTGATCGGATATACTATTTTAGATTTTTCCTTTAGAAAATAAACCCAGTGGTGTAAGGTATTTCTATCTGTAGCATCCCTCAGTTTATCTTTATTTTCTAAGCACCATTTGCTTGTAGAAAACATTGTTTCCAACAAAAATGATTTCTGTGCTCTTACAAGTAATTTGTTTTGACCTGTTTTGCACTGATTTATTTCTCTTGTGCCTTGCAAGCATTAAAATATCTGCACTCAAATTGAGCAATTTTTGCAGTATGATGTGAACAAATTTATCCTTTCCCTCTGCCTTCTATAATGTGGAAACTGCATTGTGTACTTTTTAAGTGGCCGCTGTGTGGCTTGCTTACACTTTTTGCTCAATGGCATTTTTACTAGTTCAGAGAAAGTTTTTAGAAATAGCGAATTTTTAATGGAAGTATTAGAAAGTTCATCTCATAGCATGTTAGCAGATCTGAAATATATTGTAGCCTTTCTTCAGAGGAGAGCAAATTTACACCCATTTGTATTTATCCTATGCCTTTACGTATTCTTTTATATTACGTAAAGAACAAGCCACTTTGTTTTCTCTAATTAGTTTCCTGTGCTCATTTCCTGTTCATTGTCTCTATCCCCTCTTTAAGTCAGTATTGGCTCAATTTTTAAATGCACTTAAAAAAATAAAATGATATAAATATACATGAATTCCTAACTGCTGGTTCCATTTGGGGGTGATTAAATATGGCAGAGCCCAGACTTTCAGAGGGTTATAAATGACATCTTTCTTTATAAAGAAAAAAAATCACGTTCTAAGACTACATAGTGAATCAGAGAGAGAGTTGGGGCTTACTGTCTCTATAGCCCTTCGTTAACCCTGTGGCTCTTCTTGGTAGAATCAATAGGCTTGTTGAATATTATTCTTCTACTTGTGTCAATAGTCTTGTTGGATATTGTTTTTGTCTTGATAATGCAAGTCAGACTGTATATTATTGGGTGTTCTGATAGATTCCTGAGGTGAGAGGCAGAGGCAGTATCCTGAGTTTTCCTTTTGTTGAAAATGCTCTTTGAGTACAGGGACCATGTCCTGTTTATTATTGTCTTCCCGAAGTGTCTAATGCATAATAGATGTGCAATATTGTTGAATGGAGATGAGAATGTGAACTATTTGATAAAAAATAAAGGAAAAAGAAGGCTCTTTGATATACAGGAGACAACTAAATTTTAAAGTGTCAGATAAATTGGTTAGAACACTGACCAGTGTTCTACCAAGAAGGAGAACTGTGTTCACTAGGCTGTTTGGGTGCAGGATTATATCCACACACATTTCTAGCATAGATAAAGACTCAAGTCCTGATCATTTACCAACACTTCAGAACAGTCTCGGTGCTCCCTTGTTAGTGAGCGAAGCTATATTATATGAGCAACTTGAACTCCCTTCCATCATCCCCTCTTTGATTCCTCCAGCCTGTGTTGCATCTCACTTCCTTGTCACGGGACACCCCCCGCTGTGCTGTCATTCTGTGTTTTCCTGCCTCCTCTGGGAACCGATTGCATCAGTATCTCTGACTTTGAGTATCTGTGATTCTACGTTCTTGAGTTAGTGGCACATTAGTGTTATTTTCAAACCTTTCAACCCTAACGAAAAGCGTTTCCTTGACTCTTTTTCTCTTGGGCTACGATCTTTTGTCTTCCCCTTGCCGTCAAAATTAAGTTTTTATTCACTTTTTCTCTTTTCCACCTGACACAATTTACTCTTTTTATCTTTGCTGTTTTTTACCTTTCTTCAGCCTTTGACATTCTTGACTACTTTTATAGCCCCTATAGCAGGAGGAGGTAGGTTTTGGAGGAGGCAGGCTCAGGTTTGGATTCCTGCTCTGTGTGACCTTGGACAAATTCATGTCCGAGTCTGGTTTCCTCATTTGTAAAAGACACCTACATGTGAAAGTACTTGCCTTAGAGATAAGGAAAATGTGCTCAGTAAATGTTTTATCCCATCCTTGTTTTGCATGGTTTCTGACACGGTGCACTATCTTGTATTGCCATTTCATTTATGAAGTGGGTGGTATTACCATCTCCATTTTACAAGTGAGGAAACTAAGATCACGTAGGAAGTGGTGCCACCGGGATTCCACCCCAGTGCTATCTGACTCTGAGTGTAAACCTACATCTCTGCTCAATTGCCAATATCCTTAGAGTTGTTGGAAATGCAGTTTCTTTGGGTCGTCAATACACCTGTTTCTCCTTGTACAGGGTGGGGCAAATGCAGGGTTACAATTGTATGTGAAACAGTTTCTTCTTTTATAAATTTATTATTGTATTATTTTCCATACAAACAGCTGTAAACCTACTTACACCCTGTATGTCTGTCTGATGAAAATATCTTTAATTAATATAATTGACCCTTGAACAAGACAGGTTTGATCTGCATGGGTCCATTTATACATGAATATTTTTCAATAAATACAGTGAATGTATTTTCCTTATGATTTTCTTAAAAACACTCCTTTCTCTAGAACTTTATTGTAAGAATATGGTATATGGTATATACCACACATAAAAGTACTTGTTCGCTGCTTGTTTAATCGGGAAGGCCTCTGGTCCACCGCAGGCTCTCAGCGCTGTGGGCCCTCTGCATCAGCAGATTCCCACGTGCAGACCAGAAATACTGACTCAGTCTCCAGTTAGTTGAACCTCTGGGTGCAAAACCTGCTGATACAAAGAGCCAGCTGTAGCTAAGTCAAAACTTACATGCAGATTTTCGACTGCATGGTGGGGTGGGTGCCCTCACCTGACTGTTGTTCGAGCGTCAACTTATTTCACCAAGTGTCTGAGCCAATGGACCTTTTCTATTGAAATTTTCTTCCCATTTTTACGTAGTATGTGTGCATGACACAAAGCAGACAACTGGGGCCCTTAACTAGCTTTGCAAAATGAAATTAATTGGCAGCCAACTGAAGAGGGATAGCAAGAGATGGAGTTTCGTGTTTTGAGATTGGAAGATAGTCAAGTGCCAAACCCAGAAATGAGGACACCGGCAGTGACTGTACCTGTGATACTCAGGCACATGATTGTGGGCGCACACAACGCAGCACTGTGGGAAAGGAATCTGCAGCAGCATGGACTTTGCAGGGGGGTCGGCAGCATAGAAAGTGGCTCTGCCACTTCTCGAAGTACAGCTTTTAGCACTGTAAGTGAGGTACCTACAGGATTTCATCTGTGATAATAATGGACATTATTCTGGCCAGAGAAAACTAGTGGTTTTGTTAGCAAAATGGACCCATTGTCCTCCTTGCCTGTGGAAAGGAGGGGCCTCCTAGCACAGTATGCAGACATACTGTGTCATCATCCTCTTGGCCTGCAACTGAAAAGGCAAGAAGATGGAGTAGGATTGCTATTTGGGGCATTATATGAGGTTGTCCATGTAGCACCAAGGGCAGAAGAATGAGTTCCTGTGAAGACGAACCAGATACAAGAAGCCTTAGCCATTCCTCTCTTCTTTTCAGCAGCATGTGGCTGTAGGTAGGATACTGACCTCCCCTGAAATTTCTCTGTGCAGTAATCATCTAGTTAAGCTTTGACAACTAAGATGCTCTGCTATCCACTCAGTCTGTTCTCTGAATCTGTGTGCCAGACTTGAGGATGCTCCAAAGACTCTGGAATCTTGATGTGGGGAATTCTTTGAATTCAAAAGTGAAATTTATATCTTTGAGACAATATGCCTGCAAACTATGTATCCCAATGATAAAGGAAAGGGCAAACATCAGATTTACACATGGAATGGGCCTCCTGCAGCAGCCGGTGTAGCCCCAGCCAAGCACATGCATTGGAGCGCTGGTCCCAGCGACTTTAAATTGAAAAGGCAGTGACGTGGCATTGTAGCTACGAAGTTAGGCCTAAAATCCTTACTGTATTAAATGTTTAAATACTATAGAAGAGCGCCTCATGATACCTTGAATAGTTTTGTCTTTACTTTTAAGGTAAGAGGATTTATTTTTAGTTGAAGACGAAGTTTAGACATTTCTAGAGTCTCAAAATGGGAAGGAGGAGCTACTGTATTTCTACTCCTTTGCCTTCTTTATGTTGTAAAGTGAAATGCCCTCTGAGGTATTAGTGGTTTCTAAGATGTGCATTATTACATTTGCTTAAGCATAATCTCTGCTTACCCAGTTGGGATCATAATTTATATCAGGTAAGCTAAAAATGTAGATTTATTTTTTTACTTAGGTTATAGGTGTAGAATTTATTCCACTGGTGGTATGATCTGTTTTCTTATCATAATGGACTGGAAGTCTTTTGTTTGGTGCTTTGGCAGGATTAGCCTAAGGCATAATCTCACTTTTACAGAACTTTTTGTCCTATGAAACTGGTATTATGGAGCAAAGTTTAATATGGTTTATATCAAAAACCAATAAACTCAGCTGGTTTATTGTAGACAGTAAAGGAACTACTGGTCTAAAACTAGTAAAAACTTTTTCTTAATAGGTGATTAATAAAATGTCTCCAACATCTCTGAAGATCACATTAAGGCAACTCATAGAGGGGTCTTCAAAGACCTTGCCAGAAGTATTAACTATGGAATATCGGCTGAGTCAAGCTTGTATGGTAAGACTTTTTTTTCTAAAGTATTATCATTTTACAGTTATGAACATAATATATGGTCATTGTAGAACATGTAAAATACAGAAAACTAAAAATAAGAAAACTGAAATTACCTATAAATGTGCTCTATGAAAACACAATGGACCAATTAGCTTAAGGTGTGTGGAGATAATGCTCTCAGGTTGTTGCTAAGCCTTAATGAAACAGCAGTTACATTAGTATGTAAGTGTAAGGCCTCTAACCTTATAAGGAATTCAAACTAGGAATTAACCATTTTCAGGCATGGTCTCTGACCTTGGGCAAAAGGCATAAACTTTCTAAATCTGAATTCTGTCATTGGTAAAATGAGGAATGCTTGTGTGTAGGTATAATGACAAATGGATGTTATTAGTCTGATACATGTTTTAATTAACATTGAAAGTCCCATTGTAAGAACACTTAAAAAGGTAGTAATCACATGGAATATTATTGATTTCATGAAACATTTCAGAGTCATAGGGATTTCTTCTTGCAGATGATAAATTCTTTAAAAGCAGAATCATCCCTTTTGTGTTATGTATAGAGGGCCCTTAGATCATTATATGGTCTAAAGGAAATATTTTCTTTACGAACTAGAAAAAAGGCATCCCTAATGGACTTTCATGTGTGAGTTAGGTATTAAGATATTCAAAGTAGTTCCTCTCATCATAAATCTCTATTAGGCATGTGGTAAAGTCACTCCTGGCAGTTGAGGTCTATTGTTATTATGAGTAAGTACTGTACTAGGTACTTTTACATGCATTCTCTCTGCTAAATCTTACACGATCTCTAGAAGGATAGGTACTCTATTGTCTCCATTTTGCAGATGAGGAAACTGTGGCTTAGAGGAGTGCCCTGCCAGAGGTGGTGGAGAGACTCGGAGTGTGAGACCAGGTGGTTTTGCTCCGGGGTCTGCATTCCTGGCCACTGTCTGGTGTGCCTCACACAGTCCATGTTTCTCAGGGTACATTTAGTGCGCTGCCTGGACTCACTGACTCCCTCCCTCCTTCCTTCTCTCAGCAAGTGTGCTAGCTGTGCGCTAGGGACACTGCTAAGTGTTACATTGTTGAAAGAATGGCACTGCCCTTGTTCTTAAGGAATCTGTAGTCTCCTGAGACTATAAAGAACAAATAAGCAAGGTAAGTAACATAATCACAAATTGTGGTAATTGAAGAAATATAATGGGTTGATGATACAAGGGAAGGATGTGGAGACAGGAGGGAGTGAGGAGACCCAGGTTAACCTGCTTCGGATGGGGAGGTCAGGGTTGACATCTCTGAGGTGTTAGCTCATCTGTGACCTGAAGGGTGAGAAATGAGTATGTTGGGAAGCCTCCTGGGTTTCAGCAGGTGGTGATTTGTTTCCACTTGTTTTAAGGTAATCATGCTGCTAAATGGAGATGGGGTTGCAGGGGCTCAAGAGTGGATGTAGAGGCCAGATAGTTTATTGCAATAATCCAGATGCAAAACAGCAGTGACGCATACTCGGCTGGTGGCAACACAGAAATAAATGGATTTGGGGTGAATCCGTAGGATTGATAGGCCTTGATGATGGATGTGAGGGAGGGAATGCATTTAGGATTTGGAGCTTAGAGGTCTGAGAGTGGCTTAGAGGTTTAAACCTGAAAGACAGGAACACAAAATTTTAAAAACCTGTAGAGATTTATTTATTTACTTAACAAATTAGAGTACTTACCATATGCCAGGCACCATTTGAGGCACCAAGAATACATAGGTAAACAAAATAGACAAAATCCCAACCCTCACGGAACTCACTTTGTCATGGGGGAGATAGATCATAAACAGATAAACTTGTAAAATACACCAATTATAAAGACTAAGGAGAAAAATGTAGGGTGGAAAGGGGATATGGATTATCGGGATAGAGAAGGGGTTTGAAATTTGTAGATGGGTTGACCAGAGAGGACCTCGCTGAGATGTTGCATAAAAACCTGAAAGAAGCCCTGGATGGTGGAGCTCAGTGGACTGAGCGCAGGCTGCGAACCCAAGGGTCGCCAGTTTGATTCCCAGTCAGGGCACGTGCCTGGGTTGCGGGCCAGGTCCCCAGTGGATGCCACACGAGAGGCAACCACACACTGATGTTTCTCTCTCTCTTTCTCATTCCCTTCCCCTCTCTCTATAAATAAATAAATAAAATCTTTTAAAAAAACCTGAAAGAAGTGAGGGAGCGAGCTGTGCATGTGTCTGGAGAAGAGCATCCAGGCCGCAGGCACTGCAAGAGCTCGGATGCAGGTGTGGGCCTGCCTGTTTTAGAGACCTCCAGGAGGCCGTGTGAGTGGGTGGGTTGGGGGTGGTTGATGAGTGAGAGGGAGGTGAGGCCAGAGATAATAGGGTAGGGCTGCCTAGAGCATGTATATGGCCTTGATGGTCTTTATGAGACTTTGGCTTTTGTTCTGAGTGGGAAGCCACTGGATGTTTTGAGCAGAGGAATGATATGATCTTGTATTTTAACAGACCTGACCATTCAGCTGCTGATGTGTTGAGTACAGAATGGATAGGGTCATACAGAAGGAAAACGAGAAAGCACTGATCTGAGCCCCAAGGAGCTCCAGCATTTTGAGTGGGCTGGAGGAGAAAGAGCGGTAGACGAGGCGGGGCAGAGGTGGGAGAACCAGGAGAGTGAGGTGTCACGAAAGCAAGACGGCAGTGTCTCAAGGAACAGAGAGTCCCGCTGAAGCACCCAGCAGATGAGGGTACAGGCATCTCATCTACTGAAGTTACGGGTGATTAGGACAAGCCGTGCCAGCGGAGTGCTGGGGCAGAAGTTGTAGGTGGTAACTGGAGAGGAACGGAGTGAATGGGAGGTGAAGCAGAAACAGGGTAGGAGCTGGGACTGTGGCATCAGGTGAGGTTGCTTTATCTTGTGTGGTGGAAGATAGAGAACATATTTATAAAGGACTGATAGTGATTCAACAGAGAATGCATTATTATGTTGAAGAATTAATAAGTATGATAGTTAACAGTTACTGAAAATTTACTATGTATTAGGCCATGTGCTGGGATCCAGATAATCCTGTGATGGATGTATTGATATTGCCATTTCAGGAAACTGGGAGTTAGGGAACTTACTATGTCAAGGACACATTGTTACTATGTAGTAGAACTGGGAGGTGAACCCTGACACGCACTGGGCCACTAAGTTACATTGCCTACATTAATGAAGCCAGGAAAAGAAAAAGAGATGGTAACCTTCCCAAGCAAAGCCCTTGAGGAGGGAAGAGGGGATGTGCATGCGAATGCAGGGCAGGGCTGGCCTTTGAAAGGGGATGGTCCCTTTCAGAGGGACCATCGTCAGGAAAGGGACATCTTCCATCGTCACGAAAGGGGCATCGTGGTGCAGGTGGCTGCAGTTGGGCTGCAGGTGTTTTAGTGGTAGGAAGAAGGGAATTACGTGTTAGGGCTTCTTCTTTTTAAAGGAAGTAGAAGGTTCACTCATTAGCTAAGAATGTAGTGAGAGTGGAGTTTGCTAGGGGTAGGGGTTGAGGAGACAGAAGATGGTTTAAATCATTATCTTGGGGAGTGGGGAAGAGCACATGGACTGTTGAGCAGTTGTCCATGCTTGAGATTTATGCTCATGAATTTTAAATGAAACAAGTCACAGTTGTACGATTTCACTGATGCACGATTTAGCTACTTGAGTGCCGGCACAGTCAAATTGCTAGGGTTCACCTGATGTTGGAATTTTGCCAGCATAGAATAAAAGGAAGAAAAAGGCTTGGAGGAGATGAGGCCATTTCCAGGGAAAAGTGACCACATTAATGGACTGGGGAAACAGGGCTGGACGGAGAGCGAAGTGAAGCCAGAACGGATGGCGAGAAAGTCGTGGGGTCAGTGGAGCCCGGAGTCAGACGAGGGATTTGCGGCAGAGGAGCCGCTGGAGCAAGTGAAGGTGGGGTGGTGATCAGAGCGGGTGGCGGAGCTGGTCCCCGCTGTCGTGGTTCAGGGTGGGGCCGTGGGAGTGGGAGTCTGGCCTGGGGGCAGAGGAGATCACCAGGAAAAAGGACACTTAGAAACTCTCCATTTAATCTCGGTTTTCTTTCAGAGAGGACATGACTTTCGTGAAGGCGTTAGGGCAGGTAAGTGGGAGTTGTTCCCCTCCTGGCTGTTTTGGAAATAGAATTTATGAGTGTACACTGTTAAAGATGGTAGTTGTTTTACTAGTGAAAATTAGACTTCTGTAAAGATTGTGAAATATTTTTAAAAATATTACCAACTGGCATATAAGGGAAGATAAATCTTTGCATCCAGTATTGTTTAAAAAGCTCACACACCTGGTCACAGCTCCCTACAGTAATGTTTTTCATAATTACTTTTTATCATCTTCAGAGTCAGCATATTTAAAGAAAGCAATGAAGTGGTTGATATTTTTTTGTTCCTAGCAAATTTGCAATGATTTTTTATGTATATGCCCATATCCCTAAAAATAAGCTGTTATTTCTGTTGTGTTTTATGCATGTACTTTGCATATCTAATTTTCTTATATATTTTCTATTGATCACTTTAATATAGTCAAGACTCTGGATATACTTTATCTGAATAAAAGGTTATGTTCTCTGAGATAGAAACTTCGATAGACACTGATCCCTATTTGTGGAATTTTCTTAATCTGCGGCATGATATAGTATCAGAAATAAGCAGTGGGTTCAAATCCTTTCAGGGGGCACATGGAACTGAGTCAGAGGAGATAACTATACATTTTACAGGAACCAAAATAGGCATTCTCCCCACTAATTTCTAGCAAATTCTTACTGCATGTGGGTCAGCCTAGATTTCTGATTTTAGGAGGATCTGTGAGTTGTGCTGGTCAAGTGTTCATTACATGTTATAGCAATCCTTCTCAAACTTATTTTTAGGTATACTGTTGATGATTTTAAAGAACAAGAGTTAAAACCAAACAGCATCAAAATTCTGATATACAATGCATGTTCTTATCAAGCTTTTTAATATAGAAATGTATATTACCTCATGTTTCAGCATAACCTTTTTATTCAGAATGCAGTACTTATTCTGGGTAAAACTGTTTGGTGTTTTGCATAACTGTTTGCTTCAGTTTGTTAATTATAAAATAATGTTAGCCAGTTAGATAAAATAAACTAGCAAATTAGGTGATGGTTGTCAAAACGTTTTACTCGTAACATCTTGAACAAATTTCTTGGTTGTAGAGGAAAATAAAAGATTATCTTAGGGCTAGAGAGCTACCAATTGGAATTTGAGTGGGTGTCTGATGAGACCTTCTGAAAAACCTGAGCTGCCTACAGGGTAAGAACTTGTGATATCCATGCTAGGCAAAATGTTCCGTTATTCTGAAATAAAATAACATCTAGATTTTATTATTCCCTGTCCTGCCCTGCAGTGGACTGTCAGAGAGGCAGATAGCATTGGCCAAAGGGCTTAAAAGGGATCCTTGTAGAAAAAATGTTCCAGAATTTTTACACTGTTCAGGGAA
Organism: Carollia perspicillata; assembly: GCA_004027735.1. Classification (NCBI taxonomy): domain Eukaryota; kingdom Metazoa; phylum Chordata; class Mammalia; order Chiroptera; family Phyllostomidae; genus Carollia; species Carollia perspicillata. The sequence continues at coordinate 32,632 of PVKM010011299.1, forward strand.
GGTAAAACTTTCAAGTTGGCAGGGATTATAACATCACCATTCGATCTGATGATACTGGAATCCTGAAGCTGGGCAGCCAAACCTGAAAAATCTCCTGTGTCCACATTTAATTATGCATGAAACTCCCGTCCCTCTACTTCCTGAGACAGCCTGCTCCCTTGGTTTCCAGACTGCTTCTTTAATTATTTAGCCTTTTAATACAAAATGTGGTTTTTTAGGTTCACTGTAGAGTTTGTATGTTTAAATAATTTTCATTCTTCACAAGGACTAAGCACATTTTAAGCATGATTAAAATACCATACCACAACCATACTAAATAGAGCCCCCTTCCCTTAAAAAAAGTTTTTTTGAGGTAACTGTAGATTCACATGAAGTTGTTAAGAGCAGCAGTTTCAACTGGTATGCTACAAGAAGTTTTAAAACATGCAATACCTGACCTCTTTTCCCTTAGATTGTCAAATAAAAAAACGACAGTATCCAACTCGATATCTGTCCAGTGTTAATGAATCAAAATTGTTCTTTGCTGACAAAAAAGTTATATTTTTTGGTGTGCTATGGCGTTTTAGTAATCTGTTTATGTGTGCCATGAGATTAAGGGTTGGAAATGGCTGTTAAAGAGAGATCCTGCTTACCCTCTATCCCGTTTCCCACCTGGTAGCATTTATGTAACGACAGTATAATGTCACAGCCAGGAAACCGCCATCCCTCCCCCTTTTTAAAGGAGAGTGTACAGATTGCCTCATACTTACTTTAATCCTGTGGGGTTACTATATGGCCACACTGAATGATGACTACATTGAAATGGGAGACGTAGGGTTCCTCACGATAACCTTGAGG
>PVKM010011300.1:0-33482 GCA_004027735.1 Carollia perspicillata
CCATTTTAAATGCTGCTGTGGCTGAGTGCGCCTCACTCCTGCTAGGAACTAGCGTAGTCCCCAGCAGGCTGTTTATTTATGCCCTTGTACATTTGCAGCCTGGAAGGCCCTCCTGTTTTTATGGTTGACTCTTTCCATCCTTTGCAAGATTCATCTGAAACCCTGTCTCCCCTAAGAAGCCTTCTCGACACCCCTCCCACCCCAGAGGTTTCTGGTGACCTTGCTTTGTGTTCCCACGACTGCTGTATACATTTTGGGAATGTTCCATGCTTCGCCTGTCTCCACAGCCAAGCTGTAAGCCATTCAGAGGCATGGGTAAAATATCCTGCATTTTCCTTTTAAACCCAGTACCTAGCTGGGAGCCTGGCAAATTGCAGGTTCTCGGTCCGTGATTGTGCAGCTGAGTGTGTGCACTCCTCACTCTCCTGAACACACACTAGGCTCCACGACGGTGACGGCCACACACTCAGTTCTGGATTGGCAAGTCTGCCACCGGCCTGCTGTGGCTTTTAACTGCTATATTGTTCAGAAAAGGAAGTGCTTTCGCTTTACTACGCTTTCTGAAAACTGATATTCCAAAATAAGATCATTTCTTTTGTAACTTCTTGGTGGCTGATTATAAAAATGTAAGTAAGATTTTAAAACATTCTAATCAGCTACACCATGTCAGAGGTTGCTCTGAAAGAATAGTGCTTGCAGAAAAGAGGCAGGGAGCCACCAATCTTAATGCCTGTGGACTGGTTTGCTGACCCTTCAAGGAATACGTGGCTTTTTCATTTCAGAAAGTGAGAGTGTGTATCCCTGTGGGGATTGCTGTTCCTCCTCTGCAGTTTGAAGGGAGACAGCGGAGAGAACAGAAGCCTTCAGGACCGTGCACCGTGGAACTGGCCTGGGGAGCTTGGGAAGCATTGACTGTTTGGGTTTTTTGTTTTGTTTTGTTTTGTTTGTTTTGTTTATTTTTTATGAAAATGCCTCTACACAGGGTTGTTCTGTGGATTGGAGGTAGGACATACTGGAATTAGACTTGTTTGTTTTTGTCAGAAGGCGACAGATCCCACTTGCTCTGATTTGGCTTAACGAGGTGTGTGTATACAGTTGTGCTCTCAGCTCACATACGGCACCGGCTCGTAGACACTCCGCAGCTACAGCAGAGCATGTGCCTTCCCGCGCACGCTCCTCTCTTGGCCGTTGGGTCCTTTACCCAAATTCGTCGACACACATTTCAGTAGACACACTCTAGAGCCCGAGGTTGACAACTTCACAACTATGTCCTAATTAAAGCTAGTAATCTGTGTGTCTCTGTGTTGTTGAAAACGTCAGTAGATGTGCAGGGTTCGAGGGATTTTATTTGAAGCTGTGCTTTTGACTTTGCGTAGCCACAGCTTCTAAAATTAGGTGACCTAAATGAAAACGAGGTGCTAGTTTTTGTTGTTTTTGTCCCCTTTTCCTTGTACCTCAGAAAAAGAAGAGATAAAACGTATGTGGTGAAGGTGGACCTAAAAATAAAGAAAAGAGGTGTCCAATTAGACATGTGGTTAAGAGGGGCCGGCCTGCCCCTCAGTCTGCACTAACAGTGGCACTAACCTTCCTTGCAGTCCCCTTTCTCTGTCCCTCCTTTGCCTTTGGACATTCATTCGGTAAGTCTCACACGCATGTTCACGGCCTCCAAGTCCACTTATATCAAGCTGAGGGCCCGAAGCCCTGACAGAGCCAGTGGGGGGGAACTTAAGCTGTCTTAATGTTTCGTGTGGTGAACTTCTCGAGTCAACATTTACAGTGGGACTTGCTACCTTGGTGACCACGGGGATGGACTCTTGAAACAGAGTTATTGTGGAAGAGCCATAGTTGAACATCAAGTGTAGGCTTGTGCCAGTGTTTCCCCTGCTGAATAGCAGCCATAGGATTGTGATTCATTCAGATACAGACCCTGGACCCTGACCACCTGTGTTCAAATCCCAGCTCTGCCACCTTGTAGCGGTGTATCCTTACATAAACTCAGTCAGTTTCCTTGCCTACAAATGGGAACAAACTACCTGTGCCGTCGTATTGTTGTGAGAATTGTGAGTTCGTATGCGGAAACTACTCAAGACTAGCCACAAAATAAGAGCTCAGTAAGTTTCGGCCATTGGGACATGCATTTCTTAAGGACCCAGGCATGCCAGATGAGGAGTGCTTGATGAGTATGTAAAATACCCAGACCCAATGCTGTATTTTATAGAGAAAACTGCCTGGAAGCCATAGGCTGGACCTGGCCTTTGGCATTAGACAGTTTTGAGCTGAACTCCCAGCACCCTGCTTTACTCACTGTTTGTATTTTCTCTGTACAGGGGAGACAGTGGTGCCAATACTTTTTGTTCTTGCACCAGTGAGGATGCCAAGAGATAATGTATCTTGAGCACCTAGGAGGCATCTTACACACACTGACCTACAGACCCTGCCCTCTGTGGTTAATACCCTGTTGAGTGTATAATATGGCAAACAGTGATGTATCTTTTATACAACCAGCACTGCCTCGATGCTGCCAGTCCTTGTGTCCAGAAGTGGAAGTACCACTGCGTAAGAAGCTAGGGCTCCTCTGTGAACAAAGGGTTCACTGTTTAGTGGAGGATAGGGGAGAGATTAATACCAGCGCTCACCATACCTTCCCTGACCCTCACCCTAGAGCTTCTTTCATCCTGGTCCAAAAGGACCTATTGTTTTTGCTGAGCTTTTGGCCTTGGGAATGACTGTTTAACTCTACAGCCCCCTGGGGATGACCTATAGGACTTGGCACAGAGAGAATTTCGCTACCACACGGTGGAAGTCACTCAGCCCTCCTCACAGCCAATCTGGACACCGTGCCTGACCCCTCACTGAACCTGCTCACGCCTTGTAGGGAGGGGAATTCCCGTGCTGTGGAACTCAGCTCTCAAGGGAAGACAGTCATTAACCTGTCTAAACTTTATGCTAATAGGACTTTCTCAATAATTGCTTTCATTAAGTATGGTTAATACGAGCAGTTCAAGTTATAGCAAGAAAAGCAGAAGAACAAAGTAAATATTTAAGGCTTTATTTCAGGGTGCATTGGGTTGGGGCAAAGAGAAGATTAGTAAAAGCTGAATCCGATGGTATCTGACGTCGAAATGCCATGGGACACTTGGCTGAAGTTCGTGGTTTCTCTTCAGTGTCTGTCTTCTTTTAATCCCAGCTCAGAGGAGACAGATGGATATCCTTCAGGGGACAGTTAGGAGCTCTGTTCTCTCCTTACATTTCTGGCCTGTCAATGTAATGTGGTAACAAAGAGAAACTGCCTTCCCCGTACTTCCAGGAATGCTGTGAGGATGAAGAACGTGGCTGTTGGCGCGTGGCTGCGCCATGTGAGAAGGGCCATTAGCAGCAGCTGAGTTGTTCGGAAAAGCCCATAACGAGTGTGTGTCCATATACTGGGCATGCTGATCTGTCATCCAGGTGCCAGGGGATTCATCCAGCCATGGTTTTCATGCCTCCGGATTACCAGTGACCAAAAGCAGCCATGACTTTATCTTCCCTTTTTGTCATGGCAGGGCAGTATTTTCAAAGGGAAAGACTCCACAAACAGAACTTTTGTTCTATATTATCAAAAAAAGATAAAATTTTACTGCTTAGACATTTGGAAATTACAGCTAAGCAAAAGATGAAAATACAACGCAGGTGTTATTCTGTCACCCAGAGGCTGATTGGACTCATTCCTAACAGATACTATAAGCGTCTGCGCTCCGCCAGGCACCTTCTGGGCACTGTGGATAGAGGAGTGAGCAGAACCAAGTCTCTTCTCCCGTGGAGATTGCATTGCAGCAGTGAAGGCCAATAATCAACAAATAAATAAACACACTGTGCCCAATGGAGATGAATGCTGTGGAGAACAATGAAGCAGGTTGGAGAGACAGCAGGGAAGGGGAGACTGCTTCAGGATGGGCCAGTGGTCAGGGAAAACCTCTCTGCAGAAATGACACACTAAACGGACACCCAAATGAGTGAAGGAGGGAGCCCTGTGCCTGGGTAGGATTCTGTGCAGAGGGGTCCCAGGCACATTCTTTCTGGGAATGTTCCAGAAACATTGCTGTGCCTTTGAATCTTACTGCAGAAGGTGGCTTATTAAAATCCCCAAAGAGACCATTTACTGCAAAACTGTATCATTTGGAATTCCCACTTCTGCTAGGCTCATACTGGACATTGAGAGAGCAGCATTAAACCCATGGTCAGGTGTCAATGGGTTAACATGGTGGTTTGGTATATGATGATACCTAAGTGTCTGCAGCAGCCAAGAGTGCAGGCTCCATGCTCAGGCTGCTGGGGTTTGAATCCGAGTTCTACTGGCAGTGGACTTGGGCCAAGTCATTTAGAGAGATGAAGCCTCGGTTCCCCATCTATACTGCAGAAAGCAGCTCACGGAGATGTTGGGAGGGTCACGGGAGAAAGTGCCGAAGAAGGGCTAGCATACAGTCAGTGCTTGGAAATAGTGGTCGTTACTATAATGACCAAAATGAGATTTCGGCAAATGGTTTTAAAAGCCTCTGTGCATGACTTTGTCCCATAGACCTTTCAATCAAAAGCCAACAAGCTCTAGAAATTGTATTAGAGGCACCAAAGTGGCAGCAAGTTCGATCATTTGCCAAAGAATAAACAAAATATAATCAAGCCTTTTCAGAAGGATTATTCATTTTGGGTAGGGTTTAGGCTTGGTCATGAAGTGGGTGCAGAATTTGTGGAGATCAACTTCTTGCCTGTCTCTCTCCAGATTTAAAAGCATTGATAAGGAATGTGGAGTTGATTTTGACAGAAACCATTCTCAGCTTTGGGGAGTTGGTGTGTGGCTTTGAGTCTTCAGAAAACCCCAGGAAAATCGTCATTGGTCCTATGTGGTATTTTCGGGGCTTGACCTAAATTGGGTTTTGCTTTTAGTTAATGCTTCCTGAAAGATGGTACTTGGATAAGTAAGTCTTCATGATATAGCTGGGTCCGAGTTCCAGATTTTATCACTGTTTCAGTCCTATACTCTGCTCCCCTTGACGTGAAATGAAATCTCAGACACATGGAGTGGTAGGTGAAAGTCTGTCCTCCCTTCCCAGTCTCTACAGGAGATGACTTGCAGGTCATATGGCCATGTAGCACAGACCATATGACTTGCAAAGCTGAAAATATTTTTCATCCGGCTCTTCACAGAAAGTTTGCTGACCCTTGATCTTAGTGGACGGTGCTCCCTGGAGTGGATGCGCAGCCTGTGTCCCCATGTGCTGGGGGCCTCGTCCGGCTCCATCTCTGTAAAAGATTACCATATGGCTGTGGGGCACATCTGCTTTGGCTTTTTCACTTGGTGATGTTGGCTTCACTTTCTAGAGAAACTCCTAACCTTTGGAGACTTGGGTCAGTCTGAAGAGTATTCCTTTTCAGAGAGCATGTCCTCACCATCCTGATGTCTGGCACCTGTCCGCTCTGGTACAGAATCTTGATCCCTCGCCCCTCAGATACCCTCCTCTGAGCATGCTCCAGTTCGTCAAGACTGTGTGTGGTGAGACAATAGGACTGTGCTCATTACTTCAATAACTGAGTAGTCCAGAGCTCAGAGGAAAAGAGGGGCCTTACCCTCCTGCTCTGCACACTGGGCTTGCTTACTGTAGCCTGAATGGACGCCTGCTGCACCGTGCTGCGGCTCTGACTCGGACTGAACTTTACAGTCTCCTCAATGTGGACTGTCCTTAAGCCACGTGGTCTCCCTATCTCTACTCCTCTCTTTCTCCCCAGTAATGTATGTTTTATTTATATTCCAGAGTACAGAATTTTACCTTCATCCCTATTCAATATTATTGCATCTATTGTTAAATATTTAAATATAATATCAACTTTAAGGTTTTTCTTGTCCACTGAATTTGTAGGGTTTTTTTTTCCCAGATGGGTCATCAGTATTCCCATGTCGTCTTATACAACTAGTTAAGCCGTCACTTTCCCATTTTGTCCATAAGGATATCATTAAATGACTGGAGTCAAGATGGCATGTCAGGGGACATTCCTCGGTCTAGTACCCCTTTCAAAAGGGGGAGGGAGGGAGTTGTGAATAATGTTGGCGTAGTTGGTATTCTTAGTGCTCTCATAACATCTGTTTAATAATCTCAAAATAATCATTTTGCTGGAAATGAACAGGAAGCTTATTCTTATTTTCATAATCGTATCTCCCCTATTACATTTAAGCACAGAGAAATCATTTGCCCATCTCTAGTCTTCTCAACAGTCCCTTAATAATAGTGCAAAGCTTCCTTGTCCTCCCTATCGACATCATACTTATTCTTTGCCATTCTACGGATTTTGGCAATAGAAACTAAAGGCAGAGTTATTGAAAGCACTATTAAAAATATTTAAAGCACATCCTGCCTGGTGCAGCTCTGCTGGTTGGAGTGCTGTCCATATACCAAAAGGCTGAGGGTTCGATTACTGGTCAGGGCACAGACCTAGGTTGTGGGTTCAATCCCCAATTGGGACGCGTTCAGGAGGCCACCAATCGATGTTTCTTGTTCACATCAGTGTTTCTCTCTCTCCCTCTCCCTTCTTCTCTCTAAAATCATTGAAAAATATCCTTAGGTAAGGATTTAAAAAATATATATTAGAAGTACTGTCAGATGATGGTAAAAATAATCACCTAGATATGCTTTGTGTGGATATAACGCACTGACCTTGGTAAATGCCAGTCTAACAGATAATGCTTCGGTTCATTTACTTAGCACCATTATAGCTTTCCATTGTTTCACTGCTGAACAGCTCTTCCATCTCTTGAATTTACATTTGTTACTTTGCAAAAATAGCTGGCAAATCTTTTGCAAGTTTGATCAAATTCCCTTTGAAATAGCCGCTTTCATTATGAAGGATGAAGTAAAAATTTGACACGGTGAGCGAGTCACTGCTTTGGAGCGCTTTGAAGTCAGTTCTCTTCTCGCCCGTTCTTGAACCTCAGCATGTGCAGCGCGAAGTCGAGTCTGGGAGGACGAGTCAAGGAAGGGATGAGGGCACAGCTTCTGTTAGTGAGGATGGCTAAGCAGGTTAGATTTGTGGGGCGTTTATGAAATAGGACCAAAAAATAACCACTATTTTTAATGGATTCCTATGTCCATGGCACTAATTATCATTTTAAAGTACTTTAGTAATGTTTTCCTCAGAGAAAACCTGCAAAAATAATTATCCCAATTAAGAGACAAGGGGTGTCTGAGTGGGAGATACCGTATAATCTGTTCAAGTTGGTGAAAGCCCAGGATTCAGATCTGGTGGCTCAGACCTGAAGTCCGTGCTCACAGGAGCTGCCCACAGCTGCCACAATAGGATTTCATTGAACATCACACCGAAAGGTCACACATAGTGTGTTTTTAAGGACGCGTACAGCTTAAGGCTCAAAAATGAAAGATAATGTAAGAAATAGGACCTTTTTCATGATTTATATGTGATTGTAAATATTTTAGGAACCAAGTCTACTTTATTTTGTGAATTTTTATTTTTTATATGTTTGGTCTTTTTGCCAATGTGCATTGATTTCCCTTTGATTTTTCGTCTTAACCATTAAACATTTCAAATGAGTGATTTTTCTCTAGAGAAATACAGAGAACTGCTTTCTAATTTTCTCTTTCTACTTTAAAAGTTAAAAGCACTATAAAAATGCTTGACAAAGTGATACAAATACATTGTAGGAAATTTGGAAAATGCAGAAAATAAGAAATAAGAAATAAAAATGACCTGCAATTCAGTTATTGGAGCACATGACCTTTAACATGTTTTTTTTTTTTTCTGGTCTTTTGTTTTCTATGCTTGTAGTGCATAAAAATTGTAATTGTTTTTTAAATCTTAATTTTTAAAGGAGCATTCCTCTTGTCTTTATTATTCTTCAAAAGCTTTATTTTTTCAATAACTGCATATTCTCTTGTTTCATTAACTAGATCCCTATCTTTAATTTTTTCTATTGTGAAGGCTATCGCAGTGCATATAATAAATCTTTGCATCTCTAATTATTCTTTTGGGAGAGTGTCTTAGCTACAGAATGGTGAGGCCTACAGTATAAGCATTTTTTAGGTTTTTTATTTTTATCAAATTTGGACATGCACATAATTTCAGAAGTCAAGTAATACAAGGCTTATAAAAAGATCCATCCTCTGCTCGGTATTTCTCTGTTCCTCCCCCGTCCTGACTTGCATTGCTCAAATGCAAATACCCTGAACTCATTTTAGTTGTTTCTTCCACTGTATATCTTCATGTTTCTCATTAACATGTTTATTCTACTTTTCCTTATCTTGCAATTTTCTACATTGTCTCCCGATTTTCTGTTATGGAAGGTGGGAATTTAGTGTTCCAACACTACATACCCCCAGGAATCCCCCCACTCCCGCCACATACACTTCCTCTCTCCATCCTCCAGAATCCTAATACCCCGATTTCTTTTCTAAGTTAAATCAGTGGTCCATGCTTATTCTATAAAGACGGTGCTTGGCCATCTGGTAAAATGGTGTGATACTGAATTGCCTTTTGGACACATCTTTTTGTTTTTTCCAGCGTTAACCATTTACTTTTTATATTTGCTTAGTCTTAATTAGTACAATAAATATTTACTGATTACTTTCAAGGTGCTAGGAACACACCAGTGAACAAAACAGACAAAAATTCTTTCCCTCACTAAAATTGAGGGAACCCTTCTCAACTTTCCATCAGAATCCCTCTTAACATGGCCAGCAGATCCTATCGGATCAGCTTTTGCATACATTTTCATTGAGCAGCGTCCTTTTTTTCAAAATCCTCACCCAGGATATGTTTATTGATTTAGAGAGAGAGAGAAGGAGGAGGAAGAGAGAAACACCCTCGCCTTCCATATGTGCTCCCCTACTGGGGATTGAACCCTCAACCTTTTGGTGGTGCTGGACGACATTCCAAGCAACTGAGCCACCCGGCCAGAGCCGGCAGCATTCTTCCTGGAGCATCTGTGCTCCTGCTGCAGCCTGGCCCGCTCACTTTCCGCCCGCCTTCAGCTGTTGTGCTGGGCCTGCCTGTTTCCAGCACCCTGGGAAGAGCCTTCTTTCCCTCTCTCCCGAGCCAGGTCTTCTGTGTGCTGGATTCCATGTCTCCCTCTGTGTTGGTTTATTACCTCGTCCAGGTAGAGCTCTTGTTTTAGTGGTTTACTGAGGATATGTGGGGAGGAATTTTTGAAATTTCTCTCATGTGGGAAGGTATCTTTATTGTACCTTCACACTGGAAGGATAAATTAGTTGAATGTAAAATTCTAGGTTTGAGAATTATTTTTCTTACAAATGTAAAGATCTCATTCCTTTGCCTTGTGGTTTTCAGTGTTACTTTTGGTAAGTCCAGTGGTATTCTCATACCTGGACAGCACCCGTGGGCCCTCTGAAAGCTTGTGGGGTTTGCTTTCTGTGTTTTCAGACTCCTTGTGCTTGCTGTGCGCCGTATTTCATCCTGACTCTGACCCTTCTTTCCAACCCATGAGCTATACCTCGACCTAATGTTAGGTTCTGTACTTGGGCTGACTATAATTCCTTTTCAGGATTTACCGAAGATGGGGTGTATAGGTAGAATTGGCAAGCCTTGGTGAGGTTTATTGGGGATGTTTATGTCTTTCTTGCCTACCTTCCTCCCCTCAGACCTCCTTACTCTACTCTACGTATTCTTCTAGAACATTATTAAGTGATTGATTTCCCCTCTCTTCACACCTGCTCATCTATGCTCATTTGTTCATGCATCGCCTGTGGCTGCCTTTTTATGTTCCAATGGCAGAGTTGCACAGTTACAACAGAGATCATTAAAGTCTAGAATATTTAAGATCTGCCCATTTATAAAAATTTTACCAACCCTTGAACTAGATGTTTGTTGGTTTCTTGATACCATAAACTATTTGCAAAGTCTCATGAAAATTAATGGTTCCTTGTTCTTATGAGTAAAAACTAATAAGTGTGATTACCATCCCTTCTGCAAAAACCAATAAATAAGATGATAGTGCCAGTCATCTTTCTGCAAGTGATGTATGTGACTGTAATACCAGTGTCCGCCCACCCTTTGAGGAAGAACTTGCCCACGTAATTGATTCCCGGGAATATTGCTTTTGTAGCGACCCTCTACCCCAGCTTGACTGTTCCCACTGCACTTTGTTCGGTGGGGCCACTCTTGTTGTGTGGACCTGCCTCGCCCTTTCTGATTTTGGGATGGGGCTCTCTGCCTAGTTCTGTCCTCCCAGAGACCATTCTCTCCTTCTGTGGGTCAGTATCCTGTGACTCTTGTCAAGTCCCTGCCAATAACATGTCTCTCTTGGTAGTGGCCCGGACACAGAGATGTCGGCTGCAGATTCCTGCCCACTCTCATGCATGCTGAGTGAGGCAAGGGTGTCTGGGCAGCAGGACACTGTGTGTAATGTGTACAGAGATGTGACAGACTTGGGTACAGTGGAAGACTGTGCAGAAAGGGTTAGCATAGCAAGCCCAAGAATGCTGTCCTTAGAAAGGCCTACTTGCAAGGTTGGTCCATGGTTGGCATCTGGGAACTCGAATATTGGGAGATTTCTGACCATTCCCTGGCAAGAGTGGCTCTCTCTGCCTGAACTGTGCAAATAATATGGTTCATGTTGCACGTCTGCTTTCCTTCTGGAATCTAGGCACAGGGTAGGCAGAGGTGTGTATGTGAGCAGCCCCCAGTAAAAATCCTGGACATTGAGTCTCTAAAGAACGTCCCTGGTAGACAGCATTTCACACGTGTCGTCACAGCTCATTGCTGGAGGAATTACGCATGTATTGTGTGACTCCACTGGAAGAGTTAAGTTCACACCTGGGCTCCTCTGGACTCTGCCCCCTGCACCTTTCCTTTTGTTGGCTTTGCTTTACATCTTTACTGCTTTACATTTATTTACTGCTGTAATAAATCTTAGCCAGGAGATCTCCTAGTGAGTCACCGAACTTGAGAGTGGTCTTGGGTATCCTCCCCTGACACAAGGGCTTATTATTCTCAGGTCTGGTTCTCAGAATGTCCAGAACTTTCCAGGCTATGTAAATCCAAGCAGACTGTCTGGTGTCCAATAGTTCTGCACATGTGTTCTTGTGTTCATCCTCTCTTTCAAGAAAGCACGCACTTGAAACTGGTGAAATGATACTGAGAAGAGCCACTTCCACCAGCTTTGTCTTTCCACAAGCTGATGCATTGTAGTGTGCTTTTGGCCTTTACTCTTTCACCATTTCTGGCTAGAGCTGCCTTCTTTTTATCTCTGATCATGTTGCCCTTGGCAACCTCTGGGGAGGGGGGTTGTGGGAGATTAAAGCAGGTGACAGACCGATTCCGCTCACAGTGCAGCAGGTCGGGGACCTATGGTTGCCATCCTCCTGTTCCTTTATCATGCTCCTTCTTCCTGGGTCCTCTCTAGAAGCAAATGAGGCATTTGTTCTTATCTCTGGTCGTGTCATACAGTTGGCTTACACTAATGTTTGACTTTATATAAGTTTTTCTAAAACCTTTCCTGATCATCCCTCAGTATCCTGTTGGCCAGGCAGCCTCCATGGCTGGTTCTACATTAAAGTGGGTGGCCCCTGAAAAGGGCACCAGCAGTCTGGTCCGGCATGATTGATCACTGTGGCATAGGGCCTTGCTGATCCTGTGGCTTTCTCTATTTGATGTCTCTTGTCAGCACAGGAAAACATACTAGAAGGACTGAAATGCAAAGTAAAACCAATTTTCTTCAGCACTTAACAGTGGTGGTAAAAAAAGCACATAGCAGCCCTGGCTGGTGTGGCTCAGTAGATTGAACACTAGCCTGTGAACCAAAGGGTTGCCAGTTCGATTCCCAGTCAGGGCACGTGCCTGTGTTGCGGGCCAGGTCCCCAGTTGGGGATGGTGAGAGGCAACCACATATTGATGTTTCTTTCCCTCTCTTTTTCCCTCCCTTCCCCTTTCTCTACACAAATGAATAAATAAAATCTTTAAAAGAAAAAGCATATAGCAGATAACACGTCCCACAGTGGAACCAAGTGGGAGTCTGAAAATTAATTACATAATCCAGTAAGTATTTATTGAGCTTCTTCTAGGTTCTGGGGACAAATGCAAAACAAAATGGAGTATTCTAGTTTAGGGAGACAGGCAGTAGACAGACAAGTTTCATATAATAATGTCAAGTGCTAGGTCTAACTAAAATACAATAAGTGAAGGATTAAGAGGAAATTACCAGGGACAGGTTGAGGATGCATTTAGCCTAGTTGGGGAAGGCCTCACAGGGAGTGCCATTTCAGCTGAGAGAGTCTGGGACTCAGGACATTTCTTAGCACGTCTGTGGGTCAGAGGAGGGCCAGTTTGGCCAGAGAGCAGGGAGTGAGGGTAAGAGTGGTACAAGCTGAAGGTGAGACTCTGTAGGCTGAGTTAGGGTCGTTTGTTGGATGTTTTGAGAATATATTCATGTTAATTGTGATAGCAGGTGCTATGATTACTTGTTGAGTCAACTTTTTTTAAAATGTATTTTACATTAAATTTATTGGGGTGACATTGGTTGATAAGATTATATTGGTTTCAAGCGTACAGTTCTATGATATATGATCTGTATATTGCATTGTATGCCCACCATCCAGAGTCCTGTCATCTTCTGTCACCATATTTTGTCCCCCCTTACCCTTTACTGCCCCTTCCAACCCCCCTTCCCTCTGGTGACCACCATACAGTTGTCTGTGTCTACAAGTTTCAGTTTTATATCCCATATATGAGTGAAATCATATGTTTTTTTGCTTTTTCAGACTGACTTATTTCACTTAGCATGGTATTCTCAAGGCCCACCCATGTTGCAAATGGCAATATTTCATCTTTTCTTATGGTTGAGTAGTATTCCTTAGTATGTTTGTACCGCATCTCCTTTATCCAGTCCTCGTGAAGAACGGTTCGGTTGTCACCGTGCCTTGGCCACCGTGCGTAATGCTGAAAAGAACGTAGGGGTTCACATATCTTTGCAAATAAATGTTTTCAGTTTTTTTAAACATTTTATTTATTTATTTTTAGAGAGCGGAAGGGAGGGAGAGAGAGAGAGGGAGAGAAATGTCAATGTGTGGTTGCCTCTCACATGCCCCGTACTAGGGACCTGGCCTGCAACCCAGGCATGTGTCCTGACTGGGAATCGCACTAGTGACCCTTTGGTTCACAGGCAGGTGCTCATTGTAGTTTTGATTTGCATTTCCCTAATAGCTAGCGAAGTTGAACATCTTTTTATATATATGTTGGCCATTTGTATGTCTTCTTGGGAGGAATGCCTATTCAGGTCCTTTCATTTTGATTGGATTATTTCTTTGGTATTCACTTGTATGAGTTCTTTATATATTTTGGATATTAACCCCTTGTTGGATCTGTTGTGTGCAAGTATCTTCTCCCATTCGTTGTCAATATTTTCTGAAAGCATGTAAGACTTGAGCCCTGCTAGACTGTGTCAATGTTCTGTATCTGGTGGTCACTCTGACTGTATTAAGCATAGTGCTTTGCCTCTCCCTTCATCACTAATTATAGAATTTGGTCCATTTTGGAACTTTTCATGACTGTTTATATATAAGGTTTCCTTCTGAAGTTGATTCACTTGGTAGGCTGTGTCAGGCTGGAGTGGTTGACAGAGATGATCAGATCATTTTTGCTGTCATTGTTTGGAGTGATGTTTTTAATTTGTGAAAGGGTGAGGCCCATGTAGAATGAAGGAGTAAAATGGAAATGTTTCTTTATGTTGGCAGGTAAACATTGCCTCATTTAGTGAAGTCATCTCAGAATGGGTCTCTGTCTTGTGAACAGAGTGTGTGTACCTAAGGAAAGGTAGAACAGGAAGCAGTACCGGACTGTCCCTCCTAGTTCTCGCTTGGAGAAGAGCATTGAGGAGGAACGTTGTTTGCTCAAGAGTCCCTGCTCTTAAGCAGGCCACCTGAGACCCAGCTCCATACCCTTTCCAGTCCCTTCTAGTGTATCTGTTAACAGGAGAGCTTGCTTCTCTTGCCAACTCTGCTAATGATCGGTAGTTTCAACTCAGGGATAGAGTCGACTTCTGGTTTTTTATTTTTAAAATGAGAAGATCTGGGTTCTTTGTAAGGTCTTCCAATTCCAAACTTCTGTGATTTTAATGGAATTTAGGTTATCCTCTCCAACACCCCCCACCCCCACCTGAGTCAGTCTGTGGTCTCAGTCATCACTGAGTGTCCCCCCTCTCCAGTAGGATCTGTCTGCCTTTGTTTTTTGCCTGGGGCCATAGCTGTTGACTGAATTTCCACTTGAATGCTTCTGTTCCGTGGGCAACTCTTATAACCAGCAGTTGTACTGTAGATGACACACAGGGGTCTTTATCAAAGCACGTTATATGACTTTTTCTACTCTGACAGTTCTTTGAAAAGCCACTGCATTTGAGCCAGAAACCAAAGTTAATAGGATCAGGCAGTTACTGGGAAGGCCACGTTTCAAGGTGGAGTCTCCAAATAGCTTTTAGGTGGAGGAGGTCATGGTCTCCCTGAGGCAAAGAGCCAGACTACCCTGGTGGAGGTGAAACACAGTGGGAGGCGAGGGCTGGACCACACCCTTCAGCAGGTAACTCCCCTCCCAGGTACCTGCCCACTCTTTTTCTGGGTTTTCAGTGTCCAAATGGAGAGAAGGTGGTTCGAACACAGACTAATACTGACTGCTTCACACAGCATTTTCCATTCCCTAAAGAGATCCTGTGCTCTTTTTCTAGTGGTCTCAACCCTTTTGCCTGAGTGAGGGACAAATAGAGGAAAGAGATAAAATTGTGTTCTATCTTCTTTCTCAGTGGCTGGTCTGCACTCTTTCAGGCATTCATTGACGGCAATAGCTGTTGTCTAGTCCCATGGACCCTAGAAATGGTGGGAACATCTCCACACTAGCAGTAGAGTAACTGTCTTCATTTTAATGTTTTCATTTTCATTTTCATCTGTTTCCAAGTCTTAACATAGGGTCTCAACATAGGATTTTATTGGAATGCCAGGGGTTTGTTTTGTTTGTTTATTTTGCCTCAGACACTACTAAGGTTAAGTGTTCAGGGTATGATATTCATATTTCTGAGACAAACTTAGAAATATGTAGTCTAAGAAAGGGTTTTTATTTCAGGTACGTCCTATTGCTCATCAGGTTCTTTATAAGGTGATTGTAGTCCTGCATGCTGAGCATTTTAGAAGAGGTCCAGATGTATAAGGTCTGTCCAGAAAACGTCCAACCATTGTTTATATAATGAGAACAGTTTATGCGACATCCATGTAACCTGACAGCCAAGGAGAGTGGCCTGGAGTGTACATGAGAGAACAATGTTGGCTTCATTGCAATAATGAGTGGGGGGAGTAGACACCACTGACCGAATGTGTGTGCTGTGTGGCCATTGGCTTCAAAATGACTAGGCCATAGAGCAATGGATCTGCATCAGATTTTGTGTTAAACTTGACTGTTCCTCTGTGGAAACCATTTGGATGATTCAGAAGGCCACAGCTATGGGCAGCTCGTGATGGGCAGCCTCATCACAACAATGTACCCGCTCATGCTTCACATCTCGTGCAAAGTTTTTTTTTGGCAAAACATCATCCCACCCAGGTGACTCAGCCCCCTACAGCTCAGATTTGACGCCTGTGACTTCTGGTTTTCCCAAACTAAAATCACCTTTGAAAGGGAAGAGATTTCAGACCATCAGTGAGGTTCCGGGAAATAGGACGTGGCAGCTGATGGCGATTGGGAGAACTGTGTGAGGTCCCCAGGTGCCTACTTTGAAGGGGACTGAGGCCTCATTGTCCTGTGTACAATGTTTCTTGTATCTTCTTCAGTAAATGTGTCTAGTTTTCATAGTGCATGGCCGGATACTTTGTGGACAGACTCTGTGTAATTTTAGGTCATTTATTGACATTTGGTAACTCTTACAGGATTTGAAAATGCCAGAAAAGAGCAATTGGAGACTTAGAGTGACCAGAAAAGTCTAGAAGTTATGGTTAAGCCACTGAGAAGTTGAAAATAGCTGTAGTTGAGCTGGATCTCGTGAGAAGTACCTGCTAAAACTGGCTGTGGGGCCGAATCAATCGGTCAAGGAAAATACATTCATTTTAGGGAGCTTTTTCAGTAATTTCCAAACATTAGAGCTTTGAAATAGGATGTAATTATAAAGAAATCTTCATGGTGTTGAAAATATTTTTACCCCTGATTGGCCTCCTCTTTTATTCTTACTCTTTATTCTCTGTCTTAATTTAAATAGGTGGTTTCAGTACCATTTTACTAAGAGTGTTTATTCTCTTTTGACACATCATACAGACTCTCCAAAGCAATAGCAATAGCCTGATAGCGGCTTGTCGTCCGTGGTGTCACTGGCTTCAAGCGGACAGGAAAGGGCTGTGTGGAGTTTCTGTTGAAAGCATCAGGAATACTGTTTGGCAGCTCTGAAACCCAACGGGAGTGGTTTCGGGAAGCTTGAGTTACACCCAGTTCCAGTTTGTATTTCAGTCCGTCTTTTTTCTTACACGACAAATACTCCTCTATCTTAACCTAACTTCTGCTTTAGGAGTTGGAGATCGGCTGGATGGTTTCACAGCATTCCTTCCAAATCACAGGAATGTATGGGTTTAGTATCTGTAGTGGGACCCCAAAATGACTTCAACACTATTTGGGAGTTAGAGAAAGTTAAGGTGAAGTCATTTGCAAGTGAAGGGTGGTTCATCTAGTTATATTTGGCAGCCTTAAGCACACATGTTTGTTCTTATTTGCATTCTGATTCTTTATCGGGCACTAAATAAACACCAAATATTAAATGACTTGGTTTGGTATTGAGGGAGTTCCCAGCTGATTCATTTTTGCTTGAACTTCCTGTTCTTAATATTCTTGGCTTCAAGTTTTAATTGATGGAAGATTAAATATTCAGGTCCCCCCTCCACCGTTCCAGCATATGACTAAAACTTAAGGTTATTTTGCTTCCTCTTTTTACCCCTTTAACCCTTTGGAATTAATTTTAATACTTGAAAGATAAACCACTTCCCTTATTCCGTATAGAGTATATGAGAGACAGAAAAAAGGGAGAATCTTTTTATACAATTTTATTTATTTTGCAGATGTTGTAATCTATTTCATGTAACCTCTCATTCTTCTGTTATTTATTTTACTTTCCTAAAATAGCTTGCTATTTGATTAAGAAAAGAAAACAAAAATTTTTACTCAAATGGCAAAAGCTCTAGAATCCTGAAAAAGGGAAGATAGAAGAAAATTATGACTTCTTCTATTCAAAGCTATTGAATATGAATAAATTATACTTTTACATTTCATAGTATTTGTAGTTTTTCTGTAAACACAGTTTAAATTGGAGACAGGATTTGCAGTAAGGTGGAGGGTGTAGGTTGACAAAAATGGCAGCGGGAAAACTGGATAAAGTTGTCAAGTATAATCATTTCAGGGCTTTGGAAATTGATGAAAGGCATATATCAAGTTGAGATGTGATCAATCATGAAAAGCTCTTGAACTCTGTAAAAAACAATGGGATTGACAATAGCCCTTTTGCCTGGAGTTGCTGCCATTCTCTGCCTAACTCTGTCAGGGGAATACTTCTCGCAGGGCAGGGCAAGCTGGGAAAACTAGCAGCTCTACTGATAGAGGTTTAACTTGATTTGGAGTGAACCATGGGAAAATCCCACGTCCAGTCAGTTACAGTAGTGATCTTGGCAAGTGAAAGTGAACAACTCTGGCTCAGCTAGACTGAGGATGCCTTCTGGTTTGGGGCAAGCAATGAACCAGAAGACTAGCCTGATATTTAGTATGGAGATCTGGAAGTGAAAGTCACAGACGCTTTAAAAAGCTCCACATGAATCTGCTCAGGAGAGACCAGAGGGGACCAGAGCTGTCCACTTATTTTTAGCTGCCCATGAACCTGTGCAAATACACAGAATCATCATAAGAGGGTATGGCAGAAAGCAAAGGCTAGTTTTGAATATTGCTGAATATTGAATGTTTACCAACACACACACATACACACAGATTCATTGGTAGAGGGTGGGAATCTTACTCACTTCAGGTATTTCTGTACAACCTGTAACCAATTATTGTCTGACTGCTGAGCTGTGAAGACCCAGGTGTGATCCCTAGGACTCTAGTCTTAAGAAAATAAAACAAAAAGAATGCAAAAAACCTGAGCAGAGATGACAGCCAAACGATGGAGAGTATGGAAGAAACAGAGTCTGCAGATTTAGTCTAGGCAAATTGCTAAACAAATAACAGCAACAACACTCAGTGGGAAAGTTAGAATCCAGAGCTGCTGCAATATATGTATCTAAAATACCTGGTTTCAGCAAAAATATTATGAGGCATGCAAAGAAACATAAAGTAATCTACAATAAGAGGGGAAAAATAGTTAATAAAAACTGTCCCTGAGTGGGTTCAGATCTTGAACTTAGCATACAGAGCCTTCAAAGCAGCTGTTATAAGAACTAAAGAAAACCGTGTTTAAAATGTTAAAGGAAAGTATGATAATGACTCAATAAGTAGAAAATCACATGAAAAGGCAACCTCTATAAAGTAACTAAGTGGAAATTCTGGAGTTCAAAAGTAATATAGCTGAAATGAAAAAAATTCATGTAAGAGGCCCATGACAATATTTGAGATGTTGAAGAAATAATTAGTGGACTTGAAGGTAGATAAATGGAAATTACCCAATCTGAAGAACAGAGTATAAAAATAATGATGAAAAACAGAGTCCCAGAAACCTATGTGAATTCAATCAAACTAATATATGTACAATAGGACTGCCAGAAAAAAAGCAGGAGAGACAGAAGGGGGCAGAAAACAATATTTGAAGGAACAATGGCTGAAAATTTGATAAGAAACATTAATCTAATGACCAAGATGCTCAGCAAACTCCAAGTAGTGTAAACATAGAGATTCACAGGTAGATCCATCATAGCCAAAGTATTGAAAGAAAAAGAAAAATCTTGAAAGCAATAAGAGAGAAACAACTCATCACATCAGTAATAATGAAGACTATAAGACAGTGTGACATGAAGTGCTAGTTAAAAAACAAACAAGCTAGCACTTTTTTGTGCAAAACTATGCTTCAGTAGTGAAGACAAAATCAAGGCATTCCCAGACAAATGAAAAACTTAGAGAACTTGTTCCCAAGCGTGCCTACCCTATAAGAAAAACTGAAGGGTGTCCTTTGGGGTAAGAGGAGATGATACCAGATGGTAACATGAATTCACACAAAGAAATGAAGAACACCAGAGAATGTAAATGAGTAAATGTAAAAGATAGTAGCTAGATTATTGATACATTTTTCTTTGCTTAACTTTTTCAAAATTCTATCAAAATAACTACAGTATTGTTGGGTTTATAACATATATTAATGACTTATAAGTCTAAGAACTTACATTTGAAAAGGTGAAAGATTGCAATGACTTAAGTTTGTACACTAAGAAACTAGAAAAACAAGAGCAGAGTAAACCCAAAGCAAGCAGAAGCCAGGAAAAAATAAAAATTAGAGTGAAAAATCAATTAACCAGAGGAAGTCAATGAAACCAAAAGTTAGTTCTCGAGACTGAGTGACATCAGCATCATGGCAGAATGGGAAACTTCCACTGTTTCTTCGCTTAAATGTATGTACACGTGTAACAAGTTGGACAACTGTAACTCAACAGAGGGCCCCCTGCTCAGTGCACAACCAGTCTGATAGATCCATGCATTGGGGCATATGAAGATGGTGTGCTGTAATGAGTAGGGGGCGTGGTGGGGGCTGGGGGGAGGACAGGACCAGTGGTGGCTGCAGCCCTCAGACTATAGCCTGAAGCGTAAGAGGGGCCAAAGCAGTTTCTCTCCCAGAAAAGGCATTTCCCTTCCCCTGCCCATTGCAGCAGAAATAGATAGAGGTGGCTGGGAAACTTTAAACAAAACAGCAGAACACATAGCCACAGGATGGTGAACCTGCCTCCTCTCCCCGATGTGCCCGGGAAAAGCCAAAAACACAGTGGGAAAAGGAGGTAGCTTTGGGAGCTCTCAAAATGGGTCCTCTGCCACCCACCACATCCCCCTACCACAGAATGGTGTCCCATTACCAAGGAAAGCTAGTCATAGAGAGGCCACCCACCAACAACACTTCTCCTAACCAAAGTGACACCACAGGGATCCTAGAGGCACAAAGAGAGCATGTAAGAAAAAACAAATACTTATGCTATAGTACCATCTCCTGAAAACACAAAAGAAAATACCTGCCTATCAATCTGCTGGACTGTCAAGAGCAAAACAGCATCTACACACCTCAAATGTTCAGACAGAGAAACAATCCATCAAATACCATGAGCAATCAAGGTAACTTGGGAGCACAGAAGGGAAATGAAGTCTCCAGAAACCAAACTGAAAGCCTTGAAGACTGTGATTTAAATGACAGAAATAAAGGCTGCAGTTATAAAGAACTCAGTGATGTACAAGAAAACTCAGCAGGGCGTCTAAGAATTCAACTCAGTTCTGACACCCTCTACCCAGAGATAACATCACATTTCACAGACTAAGGGCTTAGTCTTATAAAACTGCCTGCGCCCCACCACACACAGTTCAAACACCAGTTGTTGCAAGCCCAGGCTGTTTGTTACCTGTGCTACTGGCACAAATTGGGATCCCAGGAGTCCCCGACTTGGGTTTAATTTGCTAGTATGGCTCACAGAACTTGGGACCCATCTACTCACTAGATTACTGATTTATTGCAAAGTATATTAAAGGATAGTAATCAACAGCCAGATGAAGAGATGCATAGAGTGAGGTCCTCCTGGAGCTTGGAGTCCACCAAATGTAAGCGTTTTGGTCTTACAAAGTGGAAGTGCTCTGAAAAAGAGGATCAATGAGCCGTCTTCCCGGGTTTTTGTAGAGGCTTCATTACATAATCATGATTGGCAGTTGGACTCAATCTTCAGCCCCTTTTCCCTTCCCAGAGGTGGCGGGGTTGGGGACTGAGACTGGATGTCAAACCATTGCATCACATGGTTGATTCTCCTGGCAACCAGCCCCTACACTTGAGTGGGGCCCAAAAGCCACCTCATTAACATAACAAAGACACATTCATCATTCTCAAAACTTAGGAAATTCCAATGGTTTGGGGAGCTGTCAGGCAAGAACTATGTTTAAAGACAAACGTAAAATTTATAATATTGTAACTGGAAAAGACACCGACGTTCGGGCTGCCTGTCACTACCAAACCCAATAAGCAATGACAGCGATTGAGTGCTTTATTTGGATGGCCAGCGATCTGAGAAGACGGTGGGTTCATACCCTAACATGACTATCTAAGATTTTATTTACTTATCTTTAGAGGGGAAGGGAAGGAGAGAGGGAGAGAAATATCAATGTATGGCGGCCTCTCATGCATCCTCTCCTGGGAGCTGGCCTACAACCCAGGCATGTGCCCTAACTGGGAATCAAACCGGATACTTTGGTTCGCAGGCCCATGCTCAATCCACTGAGCTACACAAGCCAGGGTTTCCCCTTCCCTTTTTAGGCCAGACCTTTTATAAGGGGCAGGGGGAGATAAAGAAGGTGCAGTGGGGGCTTTGAGATTCAGAAACTGCAACATCCCTATCCCTGGGCAGTTAGCTGTTCCCAGGGGAGGGTGGTCTTCTGTCTCTCCCTGGAACACAAAGGCCCGGATGCCTCCAACTTGTCCCCAGGTGGTAATCTCTAGCCAGTGCCCCAGGAAGTCGACTGTTTTCCCAGGAGCCAGGATGGGCCTTATCTGTAGTTTCTGAAACAAAAGCTTTAACATACACATTACTTACTAGGCTTATAACTTTTTACCTTCAGCTAAAATTTTCCAAGTCTTGAGTACCCTGTCAAATTGACTTGAGAAAAGACTCCAACAAACAAGTTGAAACCTAGAGGTAAATAATACGTTATTAAGTCCGAATGCTTTTCTCCTAAGATAAGGAGAAAGACGAAATTGCCCATTCTTGCCACTTATATTCAGCTGTTGAAACTGAGCAATGGGAAGTAGGGGTTCATCATATCGTTCTTCATAGTATTGTGTACATTTCAGCTTTTTTTTTTCAATAAAATTTAGAGAAAATAACAGGTTATTTGAAAAAAAACAACTGAGTCCTGAAGTCTTGTTTTGTTTTCTGTTTAGCCAAATTGTTGAAGATCATGTTAGCAATAGTTTTAGAATATAAATGAACATATCTTTATATATTAGTGTTGAATTCCTTGTATAAATAATATAGTTGAAAACTTAGAACATTATTTCTATTTGTAGTAAGTCGTGTCCAGCCCTCAGAGTGAGCAGAAAATTGAAGGAGCCGTTTGTAAGGGGGACTGGACTTCAAGAAAACCAAATTCTTTTGTTGCAGATCCTTATCAAAGTTTAATGTCCAGATCTACATTCTGAGTTACTAGGGTTTGGAAGCTATCTTCAGTGACATCAGTTCAGGACCACAGATGAATTTGGTTAAGTCCTTGGAGTCTGTTTTGATTAGCTTTGATGAGAAGTATACCAAAGAAGCGACCGAGGCTGGGAATCAGGGAAGAGGTTGTTTGTGGTGGTGGGTGATGGCTGTGGTGGTGGGTGAGTGTATATTCGTGGATGGAGGCTGTTTGTGTTTGGTCGGTAGGGGTCATGGAATTAGGGCTGGGTGCATGTGCTGTGTAAAAGCCAAGATGATTTCAAAGCAACAAAAAGCACGAAAGCAGTTTCAGTCTATCTTCCCTCCGAATAAGGAAGGCAAAAGAAGAAGAGAAGAAAGTGACATTTAAAAAATGATTCTTCCCCTTCCCTCTGAGAGAAAGAGGTCCTCATTGGAGAATAACACACTTACCTAGGTCCTTCTGACAGCACTTGCCATCTTTCCAGAAACACATGTGCCTGTCATTTCTCTCCTCTTTTGGGGTTCGTATCTGACCTTTCTGTGTGCCAGCATCATTATCACTGTCTTTAACTCACAAAACCTATGTCCATTTCAGCGAGCCTTTGTTGTTCTGTGGGGAATACAAAAGAAGGCCAGTGCATCATCACTGACCTTGCAGAAGTTATTGATTTTGCAGTATTTTTGAGTTTTGCTCATGTTTGCATACACAACACATCCCAATTAGAGGACAAAGTGAGTACAAGACAGTTACAGAAGTTCACAGGCAGCTCCAGGTGTCTATTTGAGCTGAAATACTCTTGCAAAGTTTCACAAGTAAGGGAGAGTGTGAGCAAGATCTGAAGGCTGGGTAGGGTTTTGAAAGTTCCTTGCATGACCTTCATTAAGTTGAACAAATGAAAGCAAGATTTATATTTCTGGTTTTGTAGCTCATTGATTTCACTCTTTTAAATGGAGCACACGTGCACCCAGGCTTTCTTTACTTCGGTCAGATGAACCACCAGTGTTGGCGAGGGGAGATGTGCCCTCTCTCCTGCAGGGCCGTGCCAAAGAGGAGGAACACCTCCAAGAGCGCCTAGGAAGTCTCTCTCTCTCTGATCTAATATTCAGATACAATATCTAATATTTATTCCCTGTCTCACTTTTTTATTCCTCAAGAACTTTAGATTGGGTATGTATAGGCCCCAATAAAGAAAAAGTGTCCACTTCAAAGCCATCTTCTTGTAACCCCGTACTCGGTGCTTGGAGGCCTCCAGGGGCACTGTCCCTGCCCTGTGGCAGGCGCTCGCCCCCGCACACGTGAGCCTCGCTCGTCCCCACCAGCTCCTTCCTGGCCACCCTTTGCCTTCTGCAGAGCTTACCTGGAACTCTGTGAATTCTCAAAGCTCATATCATGCAATTTTGTCATGTATTTATGGAAATCATTAGTCATTACTCTTCATTCTGCGGTTCTGTGGCAGAGGTTACTAGGAAATTAGTTTCTGCGTTCCAGTGAACAAAATGGAAGTAAAGGGAGATTAATTCCTTGCCCTTCTGGTTGTTCACTGTAACTTTTGCAAGAAGCAGCTATTCTCTGACCCTTTGGTTTATTACGACCTCTGCATGATGCTGAGAAATGAAAAATTTCTAATTACTCCTATTTCCCTCGATTAGAGCATTTTCTCTTTTTAGTACTTTTCAGAGCTTAGTATGAGAGGCAGAAAGCCACATCCTACAAATAGACTGAGAAACAGGGCTGCACATTGATAATTGGAGTTAAGTGATTTCTGTCAAAGCCCACAGGCAGGGAGGAGTGAGTCACAGGCTTTCTCGTGTTGAGTGTTGTGCAGGTGAATTATTTCCTGGGGCCGCTGGCTCTTTTCTGCCCACGTGCAGTTACATTTTAGAGCAGTGGCTGTTACTGAAGCCCCTCCTTGGCTTTGGGCCAAGCACCGTGAATACACAATGAATTAGTCTGCTCCAAATAAAGGACACCTAGATATAGTCAGTGGCCGAGAAAAACCCTTTGCCAACAGATTGTACCTAACTCTGAGATTGTCATTTCAGGAATAAAGAGTAAACGTCCATTCTCCCTGTGCTTTTGTGACCAACCTAGTCTGCGGGAGCCCCTAGCATGGTCAGCCACAACGAAACCTGATATTTGAGGCCATGGAAGAGACTATTACTTGAGGTGCTTTAAGATGTATAGGTCCTTATTGGAGAAGAAGTATTTCTTCTAAAGGTGGTTGGCAAAGTGTTAATGAATGAAGGAAAATAATGTTCCTTCGTCTGTATTCATAAGTTATAAAAGAGAAAGCATTTTTTTAAAGCAACTTAGCTTAATTTTTATGTAAGATTACCTATAATGCAAGGCACAGATTTTAAGTGTACCATTTGGTGAGTTTTGGTAAATGTAAGCAAAACTCACCAAACTTACCTTTGGTAAGGCACAGAACAGAGCCACCGCCCAGGGTGCTCCCTCAGGCCTCCTGACGTTGTCGCCACCCCCCCAGGTGACCACGCTTCTGATTGCCATCACCAGGGACTGATTTCGCCTGTTCTTGAGCTTCATAAAAATGAAATCGCACAGTGTCAACATTTTGGGTGTCTGGCTTCTTTGTCTCAGCATAGTATTTTTGAGATTCATCCATGGTGTGTCACATATCAGTAGTTTGTTTTTGTTTATTTTTTAATCACAGAATAGTATTCTGTTTTATGAATACAGCATGATAGATTTATCACTTTTTCTGATGATGGACATGGGAGTCACTTCCAGTTTGGGACCGTTTATGAGTAATGCCGCCAGAATACATCAGCTCATCATTCCTTCTAAATTGTAGACTATATTGCTTTAAGTTGTTCATAATCTTTTCTTATTCTTTCAACATTTATAGGATATTTAGTGACATGCTATTTCAATTTTTAATGCTACTCATTATATTTTCTTTTTCTTTATCACTCTTGCTAGGGGGTTAACATTTCTGTTCATCTTTTCAAACAACCAATTTTGGCTTTGTTAATTTGTCTCACACACATCAGAGAAGCGGAACCACAAGGAGCGGGTGTTCGTGTGCGCCTGTGTGTGTATTAAGGGATTTGTTACAGGACGCTGATTGTACACAGTGGTGGGAACTACTTTAACAGTCTCTATAAGGCTGTTTTCTTTCTGTCTGATTCTGGAGCTTGAAATCCACAGGTCAGGTGGCCAAGAAGGGAAAACCACACTTAAAAGTTAATATTAGAGTTAGTATTATAAACTTCACGTTTAATTCCATTACTCCCTCACCCTTTGCACTATGGTTATTAAGTATCTCGCATCTATAAATGTTTTAAAATCTACCCTGCTATGGTTTTTGTATTAGACAGGCAAGTGATAAAGACATTAAAGAAGAAAAAAATAATCGTCTTCTGTATTTACCTATATATTAACATTTCTGATGCTTTTCATTCCTTTCTCTAGTTCCAAGTTTCCACCTGATGTTATTTTCCTTTCATTGCAAAGGAACTTTTTTTTTTGGTTGTTTATTTCTTGCCATAGTAATGAATTCTCTCTTCATTCATTTATCTGAAAATGGCTTTTTTTGACAGGATTTTTTTAAATACAAAGGTACAAAACCTGGTAGAGAATTCTGGGTTGACCATAGTTTTCTTTCAACACTTAAAAAAGATAGTTTGTTTTTTAGGTTTCATCTTTTTGATGAGAAGTCCGGTGGTATTTCTTTGCACCCTTTTATGGAATGTATCTCATGTTTCTCTGGCTGCTTTCAATATTGTCTTTATGTTTGGCTTTCAGCAGTTTGATTATGATGGTGTAATTGTCTTTGTATTTGTGTTGCTTCTGGTTCATTGAGATACTGGATCTAAAGTTAATGTTCTTCACCTAATTTGGAAAGTTGTGGGCCATTATTTCTTTAAGTACTTTTCTCCTCCATTTTCTCTTTTTACCTCTGGGTGCCACTTCATTTATGGTTTAGTCCACATGACGATGTCCCACAGGTCACGGAGGCTATGCTCATTTTGTCTCTCCCCGGTCTTTGTTTTTATTGTCTCTGTTTTCCTGATTGAATCATTTCCATTTTGTTTTATGGCATCTCCAAACTATTGTCAATTCTAGTGCATAGATTTTTCATTTTAGATGAAGAACTTTTTAGTTCTGGAATTTCTTTTTTTCTTTTACTAAATTATCCTTTCCTTTTCTTTAATTATATTTATAGTAGCTGCTTTAAATTCTGTGTGAATTTCAACATTTATATAATCCTGCATTATATTTTTGTTTACTGATTTTCTTGATTTTGGTTCTTATCTTCCTGCTTCTCCATATGTCTAGTAATTCTTTGTTATGTGTTGGACATTATAATGCTATATTATGTGTTGGACATTATAATGCTAAGTGTCTGTATTCTATTGCCTTCCTCTGAAGAGTGTTGATTTTTGTTCTAACAAGCAGTTAAATTACTGATTTAACACCTTCAACTGTGAAGACTTGATTTTATGGTTTGTTGGGCATGTCTGTTTGAGTTTTCACCCTAGTCTTAGGAAGTCTTAAGTCCTGGGCCTGGCTTTCTGGGATTTCATCGGAAAGTTGAAATGTTGACCAAACCCATTTGACTTGTCAGGATTCAAACTTTGACTCCCCAACAGTGAACTAGTAGCTGGATCTCTGAATACCTTTTGAGGTTTCTTTGGAGTCTCCCCTACAAATCCTCAGTTATGGGGTCACTCAAGGATTTTAAGACAGTTTATATGTGGATTTGGAGGTTCCCTTCTTTGGTTCCCACTTTCTGGAGATACCTTACCTCCATTTCTAGCCGCCCTGATAGTCCAAACTTAATTCGAAAACTGTAGCATTTTGCTTACCTTCTACTTACTTCCCACTAGCCAGTAGACAGATTCTCAGCAGTGACCCAGCTTCGTAAATGTGGTTCTTATCCAGTGCAGGTTTTTTTTTTTTTTTTGGTAAGGATCAAATCTCTTCTAGTGTGGGCCCTTTTCCTTACTCTTCATTGTCTTACTGTAAGTATTATCTGTGGGAAGATCATTCTAGTATAAGCTTCTCTGCCATTGTGAGTATATAATTTCTCAGCTTTGATTTGTAAAGAATTCCATGTTAAATTAATCATCCACTTCTTTTTTAATTTTAATTTTTTAATTTTTAAGTGTATTTTATTGATTATGCTATTACAGTTTTCCCATTTTTTCGCCCCTTTATCCCCCTCTGCCCTGTACCCCACTTCCTACTAGCATTTAATTATCCAGTTCTCACACAAGTAGTGCGGTTGAGCAGTCTGTGGTCAACAGCGGGGTTATTTCTTACCAGAGCTCTGACTTTCTCCTGCCTTTGGTGTCTATGCCAACTCTTTTTGCTTTTGATACAGTAGCCATTTCTGGGTTGACAAGGAGAGTAAGTTTGTAATGACAGTTCTCCCTCTGCCCTGGCTGGAGAGGCGTGAGTGTGTGTAGTGTGTTCTGGGTACTAGCACAGTGGAATGGAATCTGGTGAAGACCTTCAGGGTTGTAACAACCACCAGAGGGTCGGTGCCCTCTAGAAACTGTGTCAAAAACCACAGCCCAGTCTGGCACAGACCCCTTCCTGAAACAAATATCCAGGCATTTGAAAACCTGTGTGTTTCATGCTATAAAGAACATGCATTCATACATGTATTAGCCTTTTCTGTTTAGCAGATGAATAGCATCCCAGGGTAACACATAACATTTAAGAATATGCACATTATTCTCTCAACTTCACAAGCTGCATGCCAGTGTCCAAATTTGCATGGCCTTAATTAGTACCAGAGATGTTTCCTTTTCGCAGGAAGGAAAACCTGCTAAGGCTTAGGAGAGGTAAAGGAATTAAGTTATAGTACAACCTGGGTTTCCTAGCCAAGGATATATCTAGCAGGCATAGCGTATGTTTTATGCCAGTGGGCTTATAGATTCGCTGCAACTCTGGATAAAGCAGATGCGACCTAGAAATTAAGTCTCTCTCAGCCTTTCTTCAGATATTTGCAAGGGCTTGGTCTCCTTTTGGGCGTTCTCACCATTCTGTCCTTCCAGCTTCGTTTTTGGTTCTTTCTCTACGTCTCTTTCAAGTACCAAAAGCTTATTACAAGGTGCCATCTTAATTCTGAATTAACTTACAATTTATTTTTTCATGCTAAAACGGGAGAAGGGAAGCTATAATGAAGCAAACAAAACAAAATGAGAAACACAGTTCCTATGAGAGAATGAAAAAAAATGGTCTTGATCTCCATTAAAAGAATAATCAAAGCACTTCCTCTGTGCCCAGCGGTGTCTGGGTGGCCAGTTAGAATCCCTGTCTTTCACCAGCAGCTGCAGAAGGGCTGGAACAAGTGATTCAGAGAAGGGGCACCCTATGGTAACACCCATTGCTGGCAGTTTGTGCAATGAAAATAGCTTAGGGATATAGCCTGCCTTCTACAGTTGTTAATTCCGTATTTCTTTATTTTCTTCTTCAGTCTCAAGAAAGAACTGCAAACACACACACACACACTCTCTCTCTCTCTCTCTCTCTCTCTAAATATATATATATATATATTTAGAGAGAGAAATATATATATATATTTCTACCAGCAGTGCTTGAAGCTTCTGATTTTTCCACATCTTTGCCAATGCTTGTTATTACCTGAATTTTTTATTACAGCCCTTTCAGTGGGTGAAGTTGTATCTCATTGTTGTCTTGATTCACATTTCCCTGATGACCAAGAATGGCGACCTTTTTAATTTCTTCATATCAGTAGCAGGTATTTAACCCCAACCCTTTTCTGCCTGCTGTATATGCATGTGTCTGGATGTGAGACGAGCAGCCTTTTCTGCCTGAAGATTCGGACTCTCACATGCTTTTATTACAGCAGTGCCTGGGCTTTCTCAGGATGGAGGGCTGGTCTGTGTGTATACCACATTCTTGTAAACCCCACCCCTTCTACTGAGAATCTTAATGCTGGGCCCTCCTTTTTAATGCTGGTCTACAACAGAAGGAAAAACCTTATTAATGCTGGCATATTAATATTAGATTATTTATGCTGTCCTTTGTAGTATTGTCTGTCATTTATTATTATTTTTTGCAGGATCCTGCGAAATGATAAATTAGTGACAAAGGGTATGACAAAGGCCAGCGTAAATAATCCAGGGTTATTTGACTGTTACTGTGATTTGAAATTTTATGACATTGATTATCCTTGGCAGTGTGTTTTGTTCGTGGCCATCCTCACAGCTTTATTCTTTTTATATATCAGTTCTATTCTCGAAAAGTTGTGCATACATGTGAAACTGTGTATACTGATCATGACTTGTTGACTTCCTTCATGCCCATCGTGTTTGTACATGGGCAGTAGTATAGCTCCAGGGTTTTAGCACATGCGCGAGGCCCTTGGAGGTGCTTATTTAGAGAGAATTGAGAACTTGTTATTTTATTCTTCAGTATTGACCTGTCAGGCTTCTAGTGCGGCACATGAAGGTGGTGGTGATGGCAGTGGTGTGCCTTTTAATACCTAGAAACTGTGTAGTGGAAGTAATCTTGACTCAGAAGACAGAGGTCTGGCTGCAACGTGTAGAATGCTTTGTACATGGGAGGTGCGTAATGAATTGTGTTTTATCAGTGACTGAGCAAGGCATTTCTTCTCTCTAAGCCTCAATTGTATGAATCAGGAAAAGTGAACAGTCCCTTGCAGCTCTAAAACTTTTGGGTACAAACATTGCATTCCCAGCTTCTTAGGTTAAAAATAAAACAAAAACAATGAAATAAGCAACTCTTTTCAAGGTGCCTGGTATGCATCCTTGAGGGTGTGTGACTAGGTCTCACCCATTGCAGGATGTGGCTCCCTGCATGGACCTTTGATGGGCCCTGGCACTGGGTTATGTGTATTTGACTCAGTTATAGAAATTAAATCACTTTTCTCCAAATGCCCATGTAAAGTGGCCCTAAGTGAATATTGGCCAAGCTGAGAATGACTGGTGAGGTCATTTTTAATGGGAGATTATATTTCACTGTGGCTGATCTCTGTCCGATTTATTCCTCTTAACTCCTGGTGCAGGGCTAGTGATGGAGGTTCTGGCAGGAGCTTGGTCTCCAGGCTGAGCACAGCGGCTGAGCCAGTTCCTGGCTGGTGCGGACAGCCTGGCACCGTGGCATGCTCCTGTGGGCGCCCTACGGGACCATCTGATAACTGAGGCCGCATGTTCTTCTCAGATGTTGCAAGAGAAACACTGCCTTATCCAATACACAGAACAGAATCACTGGGGGCCCTTTATCTTTTGAGAGGAGATATGTGTGGGGTATGTTTGGGCTGAATTGAGCCCTCATTCATGAAGATGGTTATCTTAGCTGTTGGCAGAGGAACTGGATGAAGAAACTGAACTTCAATTTCCTAAAACTTTCTGGGGCAGACAGATGATTTTTTTTTTTTTTTTGCGATTTCTGAGGGTTCTTTAAATCTACTTTTTCTCCCTCCCCTCCTCGCCCCCCATTTAAAATAGCAATGATGAAAGAAGCAGACACCCTTAACCTCTCAAATGCGTGGCCAGTTCTAAATGAAAAATTAACGGTACCACATTCTACAAGTTCTTAAAAAGAAGTGCCATTTCAAACACTTGTTATCTTCGCTGTAATTAATGCACGGAAAAATGAGCCTGACAAGGAGGCTGTCTTGGCAGAGCTGAACTCTCACTTTGAAGTAGCCATCTTCCGTGTGGAGCCCGCTTACAAACTCCTGCTTCTCTGTGTAGAAGCGGGTGGCAGGCAACACCTGACTGCTGGCCTGGTTTGTTTGGGCCTCTTTCTGTAAATGTGTTTCTGGTCTCTTTAGTTCGGCAGTGAGGTGTGGTTATCATTAACTTTAAATAAGCTTGTAATAGGTGGGTGTTTTATGACGTTGCATATTAATAGTTGATGATGTGTTAAAAAAAAACATAAAAGCTAAAAGATAAAGCATCCTTGTGTGGTACCCAATGGATCTTGTATTTGTTTTGTGAATACATACTGGGATTTCTGACCCACGGCCTGCAGGCCACATGTGGCCCAGCATGGCTGTGAATGCAGCCCAACACAAAATCATACATTTACTTAAAACATTATGAGATTTTTTTTTGGTAATTACGTGTCACAGTGTATTTAATGTGTGGCCCAAGACCAATTTTCTTCCAGTGTGGCTTAGAGATACCAAAAGGTTAGACACATATTAATCATTAAGATCATATCTAGCAAAACCAAAAGCCTCTCTTTTTAAATATCAACAAGGTGTGAATACCAGTAATACACGGGAGATAAACCACTTCCCCTCTCTTTGCATCAGAAATGATTCCTGTTTCACTGCCCTACCCCCCATTTCTTTATGTCAAACCCAAGTTCCTTCCCGTTGTGTTTAGTGTGTGCCCCAGAACTTGGAATTCCTGGTTCAGTGATTCTGAATGAGGATTGCCCACTCCTTTCCTCAGCGATGTTTTCTCCCCTCTTCACTTTTCTAGAACACAGGCTCTTCGTTCCTTTGTTACATTTGTTCATTCATTTGTTTAAAAAATACACTACGGAGTTGCCAGCGGGCCAGGCGCTGTGTGTGCTGGGCGCTGGGCCTTGGCACCGAGGGTGTTGTCTCACCTCCCGGGAGCACGGTGCACAGGGAGGGGCTCTGCTGCCAGGTGCCTCACTCTGTGGTGTGTGGTCCCACCTCCCCCACATCCTGCGCTGCGGTGAGCTCCTTGAGGACAGAGCGTGCCTTCCAAGGATGCAGCTTTGACATTTCAGCACATGGCAAACAGCAGGCTCTTGGAGATGTTCCAAGTGACTGCAGGCTGAGTTTGGAAGCAGACACCGAGGATTTTCAAGTTTCTCTTTTTCAAACTATTAGATAGTCCACCGTCTTCCTTTCTCAGGAGGAAATGGGTCCTGCCCCGTGCCGGCATGTACTCGACCGCACTTTAGAAAGGCAGCTGCTCTGTGGAGGGAGGTAGTTCTCATTCACCTTCATTTCCTGTGCCGCTCTCTCACTGCTCTCACTGTCTCCCTGAGCCATTGCCACTTCTGTCCTCCCTGCCCTCCTCTCTCCCCACTTTCCTTCCTTCCTCAGAGGCAGAGGAAAGCATGAGTCAAAAACTGTGTGTGGGGTTCTCTATCTCTGTCTCCGTGGCTTCCAAATACATGTATTGAACCTGTGTTCGTACATTAGGACCACCGGGCAGAGCCTGGCTCCACACTTCACTGGGACGGCCCACGCTGGGCGTGTCTGTGACGTCTGTGGCTGCTTCTGCTCCTACCATCCATGTCCTTCCAGAAACAATCATTTTTGGTAACAGGGAAAGTGTCCTGTTAGATTAAACCCAATATTTTAGCCTCTCCTACATTGTGTGAGTCCTGGTGACTGAAAACAACAGAATTTTCACACCTGTGTTGTCTGCCTCTTGTGTAATGCCTGGTCGACAATACCACAGAATCGGTGCAGAAGTGAGGTCTTTGGCGAAAGACGCAGCGTGGGCTGGTGTGTGAGAGTAAGGGATGAAACTGGACCCTAAGCAGTAGTAAGAGCCAAGCTTCATTGCTTGCATTAACATCTTTGTTTTCCCTTGCCCTCTCACTCTTTAAAAAGTGGGGTGCTGGAGAGCATGGGGTGACTAGCAGGGAGAAGATTTTACTAACATATCTTGTCAGAATCCTGTCTCCTCCTTTTTTTAAAAAAAAGATTTTATTTATTTATCTTTAGAGGGGAAGGGAAGGAGAGAGGGAGAGAAATATCAATGTATGGTTGCCTCTCATTCGTCCGCTGCTGGGAACTGGCCTGCAACCCAGGCATGTGCCCTGACTGGGAATCGAACCGAGATTGTTTGGTTCGCAGGACCCCACTCAATCCACTGAGCTATGCCAGCCAGGGTCTGTCTCCTCCTTTTGAAGGGGACGTGTGTACAATAAGGTAAATCTCCCCTGAAAAGCAGTAACATTAACCTGAACTTTTGGTTTTCAACCAAACTTAAATTGGAGGCTCTTCCACAGGTAGGAAAGTGTCCTGTGGACACCAGCTAACAAAAACACTGTGTTTTGAATCATTGTGATGAAAACAAAATGGGGAGCTGTCCTCCGAGAGGAGTTGTGAGGTGATGGGGGTCTTACGCTGTCACTGGTGCTGGGGTTTGGAACAGCCCTGGCCCACGCTGGGG
>PVKM010011301.1:0-33437 GCA_004027735.1 Carollia perspicillata
GGGCTGTCACAGCAGATTCCTCAGCCCCTCTGTTTGATAAATTCCTCCTACTCAAGCCTGGCACCTCTTGTAGCCCGATTCTCCAGCCAGCCCGGTGACTATTGACTATCGGGGTCAGTGTGAGACGCAGCCTGCCTCTCAGCTCTCCCGAGCTGGTGCCCACAGACTTATAGAGTAACCACAGCTCCGTGTGTTTTGCCTCTTCCTCCTTATTCCCCTCTCCGCCACTAGAACTCTGCTGGTGTTGCTCCAACCCTGGTCCGTCGGGGAGGGAGGGAGCAGGTGACCCAGCTCTTTCCCAAGGATTTGGGCAGGCCCTCCGCTTTCAAGCAGTCTGTGGTAGACTGAGCACTCGCTCTGGGCGCTGGTAGCCACTCTGGGCGCTGGTAGCCGGTCCTGGGACTACAAACTCGCCCGGTCCCTGCGCTGGTCCCCAGGACCTTACTGTCCTGAAATATCCTTCTTACCGTCTGGTTTCTGGTTTTTCAGTGTCCGCTACAGTTTTGTGGACTCTTATTTTCAAATACACTGCAGTACTGTTGTCTGTCTGCTCTGTTCCTCCATGAATTAGCCAGTTTTTCCTCCTGTGTGTAGGGGGAAGTGAAATCTGCTCCCTCCTACTCCGTCACCATCTTCCTCCTCTAATGCTTAGTTTTTAAACCCTAATAAATTGTTGTTCTTTTAATAAGTATCATCTCTTAATGAGCATGAGAGGAATGAGCAAAAATAGGAGTAATATAGAAACCAATTTCATATAATACACTGTCTTATATAGCACCATAATACTGCTTATTTTAAAAAACCCTGTCTACCTTGATCATTTTTTAATACAGATACTCTTATTGCTATTATATTTTACCACATTGAACACTAAATTCTATCCAAAGCTGCTCTATCTAATATAATTCTGAGAGAGGTGTAACATGTTATTTCAGCACATTCTTGAGCAAAAATAGTCCTAAATTTAAAAATAGAATGAAATAATTGTTAGGGAAGGATAAACAAAGTTCTATATAAGATGGTGCCTTAGTCCGCTCAGGCTGCTATAACGAAATACGTTGGCTGGCCTAAACAACAGACATTTGTTTTATCACAGTTCTGGAAGCTAGAAATCCAAAATCAAGGTTCCAGGCAGTTCCGTTTCTGGTTAAGGATTCACTTTCTGGCTTGCAACCACCTTCCTGCTCTGTCCTCACATCTCCCTTCCTCAGTACACATATGCACTGGTGGAGAGAGGAGGAAGGTTGGGGAGAGGGAGCGCCTGTTCTCTGGTATCTTGCCTTATAGAAGTACACTAATCCTATCAGATCAGGACCCCACCCTTGTGTACTTATTTAACTGTAATTACTTCCTTCAAATATAACCATACTGGGGGTTAGGGCTTCAACACATGAATTTTAAGGGGGGCACAGATTACTGCAGATAGGTAGCATTTGAATAGACCCTTGTAGAATGAGTAGGACTTTAACCATTAGAGATTGGAAAGAGAGATTCCAAGTGGAAGAAGTAGCTTAACAAATGTCGTGGCAGTGAGAAAGCAAAGAATATGTTCAGCACACAGAGCTCTCAGCTCTTTCCCTGCAGGATGGCGTCTGCACAAATGACTAGTACTCAGGAAATTTAGAAAGAGAGAATATGGCCAGTTGTTTAGTCTCGTATAAAAAACATCATTTTCTAGTTTCAGCACTGCTCTCACTAGTCTGTGACTTTGGTTATGTTCCTTTACTCCTGTATGTCTTAGCATCTCCCTGTGTCAATGAAAAAAGTAACCTCCGTAGTTTCATTTACCTTAATGACTATACTTCGAACAAGTAAGTGATTTAGGTTAACAAGTGTTACATGTCTGTGTGTGCTTGTACTTTCACACTTGTGCTCTCAGACCAGCAGATGTGCACATTTTTATACATGTTTGATGATAGGCAGAAAAATTTACTGCCACGTACATATGTTGAATTTGAACTCCTCCCACCTCTCCATGAATTGGGAACCTTTTTCTGCGTATTCTAAGAGCCCAAACTGGACCTTCCAGGGAGAGTTGACCCAGCAAATTGGGGAAGTACATAGTTTCTCCAGCCCATTCCAACTTCATTAGGCTTCTTGCTTCTTTCCTGCTTCACACTTCCAACTCCCTCGTGACTGCTTCTCTACCCTTTTAAGGACACGTCATCTTAAAGCCTTCTTTCATATTCAGTTGTCGTCAGCTGGGTAAGGGTATCCGCAAGCCTGCAGGGACATTTACTTCTCAGGAGGAACTAGCTCTTAAACTGTAAGGAGGAAATATGAGTAGTAAAATTGTAGACATTAATAAATGGACGTAGAGACTAGAGGATGAGGGTGGCAAGGGGGATTTTGTGGTGTTCCTAAAAGCCTTAGAAGGAGAAAATGGCCCCCTGGAGTTTCACCCATCTCGAGGCCTAGAACAATTTAATGTAGCTTTATAGCTGTTTATTCTTCCTTAGCCCTGGACCTGTCTTGGTGCATTTTAGCCAGATCATTACTACTATTCACTCAGTATGTAGAGTTCTAGGTACAGGGGTGGGCTCACCCGTGCAAACACTTGGGGAGCTTTGACCCAGTCTGTATGATTAGACAGATATATGTTCCTAGGGAACGGCTACTACGTCAACAGCTTGTTCCTCATGCTAGAGTCTCAGTTTTAATGAATCTTTCCAAAAATAAATAAGAAACGGTAGAACAAAAGTTGAAGAAGAGCTGTTTTCCTCAAAAGCAGGGACGTATTTTTTCAACAAATATATTTTCTTCTCTCCCCATATATAGTCAGCTTATAATACCAAGTTTTTCCTCTCAAAAATAGGATGGCCCACCTCTACCAGATACACATCCAAGTCAAGAAGGTGTTATTTTCATAATGAACTTACTGGGAGCTTGTGTGACTCATCTGAGAATATCCTATCAGAACATTTTCAAGGTCCAACCCCAGCATTTGGTGCTCTGTGGCCTCCCGTTGACACGGGCACCACCTCAATGAATCACATGGGCTGTCTGTCATTCACTCTCTGAAGACCACAGCTTCAAAATAAAACCCTTAGAAAATGTAGGCGCTGGAGTGACAATTGCAGTCACTTCACCCACGGCTGACTGTGCCGTGGACGCAACCTACAATTTGAGTCTTTATTTGGTCGTTGACAAGAGTCTTCAGTTTTTGAGTCAAAACTTCAGTGAAATTCAGAAATTTAGGCCCCGTGATGTTGATTTTGTTGTTTATGGGAAATGCTTGCAAGATTTACTTTGCTTTTCGAAATTCTAACAAAATAATTTAATTTAATCTTTTTCCATCCCTGGAAAAGTTGAGTAGATGGAAAGGAAGGAAAAGATGTACTACAGAAGTGTAATTCAGTGTTACGGTGGTTTCTGCCTTTATCTAGTAAGAAGTAGAAAATAATACATGGGAAAAGCTTATTGTCATTAGATTATTTACCTGGCAAGAAAATCCAAGTTAATAATTACTTAAAATCAGAGCTTGTGTTTTTTCCTATAGATTCTTTGTTATTAGAACAGTCTCTAAGACAGTGATAATATTATCCAAATCAGAGGATTTAACCTCTGAAGTTTAACCGCACAAGGAAAGAAATGTTCTCCTCCAGGGAACACACCTCTGTCTTTTTATCCTAATACAGCGTTGACCGACTGCGTGCAGGACTCCAGAGCTAAATGGCCATAGCCAGCTTCCTAGGGGCCTGGTCTGCCGCGCTGTCCCTGCAGATCCCTAAAACTGCTCACGTTCTGCACCCTGGCAGGTGCCTGTATTTTTCAGAGACATCCATGACTTCCCACTATGACCTGTACAACACCTAGGCCACTGCCCCACTATCTCCTTGAGCTCCTGGTTTGCTAAGTATATATTAATTGCCAATGAAAATTGGTAGTTTGTATCTTTCAAGGAATTTGTCCAATTCATCTAAGTTGTCAGTATCATTGACATAAAGTTGTTCATAATATTCCTTTGTGATCCATCTAATGTCTGTAGAATCTTTAATAACGTTAACTTTCATTCCTGATATTGGTAATTTTGTCTTTTTATATTTAATCAGTCTGGCTAGAGATTTGTTAGCTCTATTAATATCAAAGAACCAGCTTTAGGTCTCATTGATTTTTTTTTTCTGTTTCATTAATGAATGCTTTAATCTTCATTAATTCCCTTTTTCTGCTTGCTTTGGCTTTTAATTTGCTCTTCTTTTTCTAATTTTCGGTAAGTGTAAGCTGAGGTCATTGATTTGAGGCCATTCTTCTTTTCCAGTACAGGCACTTAGTGCCAGAAATCTGCCCCCAAAGGACTGCTTCAGTGGCATCCCACGAGTTCCGATATGTTGTCTTTTCATCTAGTACAAAGTACTTTCTGATTTCCCCTTTTACTTCTTGGATCCGTGAGCTATTTAGTTTTCAAATACCTGGAGATTTTCCAGATACCTTTTTGTTACTGATTTCTAATTTAATTCCACATCAGTCAGAGAATATACTTTGTATGATTTGAATCCTTTTAAATAGAAGACTTATTTTGTCACTCAGAATGCAGAAAGTCTTGGTAATCGCTTTGCATACATGTGCAAGGCATGAGTGTTTTGCTGTTGTGCTATCCACGCCAGTCAGTTTAGTTAGTCGATAGGGTAATTCAAGTCTGTTACATCCATGCTGACTCTCTGCTTCCACTTTTATTAAATATTTAGAGAAGATATTGAAGTCTCCAACTATAGTTGTGAACTTATTTCTTCTTGCATTTTTATCAGATTTCCTCCATGTATTTTGAAGCTTTTTTATTTGGTACAGAAACACTTTGGGTTTTTGTGTCTTCTTGATCACTTGACCCTTTACCATGATGAAATTACCTTTTTTGTCTGTGGTAATATTCTTTACTCTGACATCTAAAGCATCTTCTGTTAATATTGCCACACCAGCTTTCCATCCTTTTTTTAAAGTAGACCTTTATTTTTTAGTATTTTGATATTTACCGAAAGTTGCAAAGATAATATAGTTTCCACATGTCCTCACCCAGTTTCTCCTATTGGCAACATTTTAAAAATATTTTATTGAACTATAATCACACACCATACAATTCATCCATTTAAAGTATAATTTAATGGTTTCTACTATATTCCCTACCACTGACATCAATTGTAAGACATTTTCACTGTCACAGGGTGAAACACCACGCCCATCAGCTGTCACTGCCTGTTCCCCCATCTCCCAAGCTCTAGGCCACCACTAATCTGCTTCTCGTCTCTGTGAACCTGCCTGTTCTGGCAGCCTTACATTCTTTCAGTTTGCACACTGTTTTCAAGGTTCATCCATGGGAGGGCATGTACCAGTACCTCAGATCTTCTCACTGCCTCACGGTACTACTATAGATAGAGATGCAGCTCACATCATGTTCACCAGTCAATGAACATTTGGGTTGCTTGCATTATTTTTATTGTGATATAATTCATCTACCCTAAAATTCACTCTTTTAAAATGTGAAAAGGGCTTTTCCTTCTTTAGCAAAATGGAATGTCAGCTTTACCTGATCTTCAAAATTCGTTTTTGCTTATAAGTCCTTTTTATGACTTCTAAAATCTTATTAACATTGCTGATCTGGTGTCATCTCCTCTCTCATTCTTTTGTTCTTGTACATTTTTGCCCCAAAATTTTTGTTGTCATTTCAGTGGGATTTGGAGACCAAAAAATATTCAATTTGCCTCATTTAACAAAAAAATCTCTTCAAATTATTTTTGAAGAAGGAAAATAAATTGTTCAAAATTCTTTTACCTTTCGCTTGTTTTCAGTTTGCCTTTTCCCTCCCAGTCTCGGTGCTTGCAGGCATAATCCCAGCATATTTGATCATCTTCTGAAACGTAGAGAATCACCCCTGCATCACCATATTAACCACTTTAATGGCAGCATGATATTCTTTTCTGTCAATGATGTACCTAACCTTTCTTCTCTATAGTTAGACATTGAAATTGCTAACTGTGGAGGAGTGGGCATAGCTGCTAGAGATTATGCTGTAATGAACATTTCGTTGAGCTTCTGAGCCATTTGCAAGTACACATTTGAGAGCTGTGACTCACTGAATGCCTGCATTTCCTGTGCCCATACCCAGGGGTCCCTTTCTTCTGCTTGCTCCCTTGCTGTTACACCTCAGAGAACACGCCTTGTTATTTAAACCAGTCTTCTTTGCTGATTGCGTTCCCAGTTTACAGTGCTGTTATAAACAACATTATTAGGCTCGTCAGCCGTCACATGTGGATTTCCTGTCTCTTCATATGAGATTATAGGCACTTTGGACACAGGGGTCCCATAGTGCTTGGTATTGAGTTAATGAAAAACACAAGTTTTCAGTAAACACTTGTGGTTAGAGCTTTGTTTCTAAACAGAGTCAAGAATAATTAAATCAAATATATTTTTTAAATCCATGAGTTCATTAAAATATGAGTAAAAAACTAGTCGGTCATGTATGATACATGGTAGAAAACAACTTTTTTTAAAAAAGTAGTAAATGAAAGGATAAAATTACACTGCTTTCTGATACAGACTCCATGCTTGGAACACCAAATAGTCGATGAAGGAAAGTTTCTCTTTATAGAAATAGAAATACTCCAGCTAATAAGTGAAGGAGTAATGCTAGAGTGAGATTATCACTGTTTTTTTACTCCTAATGATTAATGAATCTAGGCACTGACCAACAACCTTTAACATCACAACAGGAGAGACAACCAGATGTGATTCAGGATTCCTGCCAAACAGTCAAGCCTGAATCTGATCAAGACTCTAGATCCAACTACCAATTTGCAGTGAATGCAGAGGACAAAAATATGTGTCACATCACACATATTTACTGTGATACATTTAGCAACCACCAGACTGACAGAAACTCTGTTGGACAAACGATTCCATCTCTTTACCAAATAGATTGCAAGAGGGTTGGGGGGTGGGCAGACAGACAGACAGAGGGATCTGTAGATTAAAACTGACCTCACAGACATATAAACTAATAGTGATACATGTACCTTATTTGGGTTTTTCCTGAGTTAGACTTTTTTTTTAACAAAGCCAGAAAAACTTTTTTAACATTTATAAGATAATTAAAATTTAAACACTGACTAGATATTTTATATTAAAGAATTATTGTTAATTTTTTATATAGTAGATTTTTTTTAAAAAATCTGTGTTAAATAATTTTCATTGGAAAAATAACCAATGTACAGTAACCAAAAAATGTTTATGGGTACTGATAACAATGGGGATTATATGTCTTGGACCACTCAAATACTCCCAGGCACTATTAAAGGTACTGAAACCAGTAATCAGAATTGACAGTTCACATGTATGATAATGTTCACACACCATTGTTCACAATGGCAGAAAACTGGAAACTCTGCAAATGCCCATTAACAGAAACAAGGAAATGCTATATATTCATACAGTGGAATTCCATACTGTAGTTAAATGGTGTGGTGATTAAAAAACTAAATTCTGTGGCTAAACTGAGGGTTTGAATCCAAGCTCAAGTTCCACCACTGCCTGGCACTGTTCTCTTGGACAGTTCTTACCTTCTCTGTGCCTCAGTTTCTTCACCTTCTAACACAGGGGTAATAACAGTACTTATCTCAGTGGCTCATAAGATTTCTCTAAGAACAAATATATAATAATAAATATATACAGAGGGAACTCAGTACAGGTTAATTATAATAATAATTATTTATCATTATTACCTGAATAAGTTTAACAACAAAATGTATGAAAAAACCAAAGTACAGACTGAAACACAATATGGTACCATTTATATAAAAAAGTTTAAAGACCTGCCGGAAAGGGAGGGGGTTAGATTTGGGTCCTAACCCCCAAGGTTGGGGGTTAGATTTTTAGGAATACCAAATCTAAGCGAAAGAGTTGACAACAAACTTGTATTTGATTTCTACTAATTTCTGGACCATAAGAAAATATATTAATTCATCCTTTGATCTCTCAATATTTACCATTATGGAGAATCGTTAGAAAGATAAGTGGTTTAAGGACTTCAACCCCATCATTCCAGCTTCTGACATTCGCACATCAAACGAATAGTGGCTAATGCTGGTAAATGAACATACTTCTGCAGAAATTGTGTGTGTGGATCTGCTAAGCAGCCTGGGAGAAGTTTAGAGGACTGTGAATTTGAGGTTACTTGAACTGTTCAGTCTTATAGTATCAGGTAGTAAAACAGGAAAAACTATAGTAGATTTCACAGTCACCTCTGTTTAACTAATTGGATTACTTGCCATTCTATAAATCCCACGGACTAAATCAACCCAGTATCCTAAATACTCATTGTTTATAGGTCTCACTCTTCTTCCCCTTCTGAGTTATACGTTTACAAAGAGCCGGTTGTGTTTTATCCCAATTGATCACAAAGTTTAGTTTAATATTACATAAATCAAGGAAATATAACTTGTATACTTTTCAAAGCATCAGTAAGGGGTAAAATGAAACCTACAGTCAATCCTGTATAGTCTTTATGAACATATACAGGTGTGAAACATAAGTGGGAATGAAACACACCTAACTTAGGGTCATTGTTAACTCTAGGGCAGGAGGAATGGGGTCAAGGTGCACAGTGAGCTCCAGCCAGACCCATAACGTTGCATGTCCTCTGTTTAAAACAGATGCACAAAGCAAATGTGTTTAAGATTTGGTTAACATTTAATAAACACAGGTTTTGGATACATATTTTGCCTATTCCTGTTTTCCTTTTGTTTGTTCCTTAAGACTAAGCACTTTCAAGTTCATCAGAAAATACTCAGAAACTAAGTCTTAAAGTGACTGAATACCTGGACTTGGTCAGGCCAGTGTAGAATCATAAATGGATTGCCTGGCACCATCCCTCAACTG
Source organism: Carollia perspicillata (assembly GCA_004027735.1). Taxonomy (NCBI): domain Eukaryota; kingdom Metazoa; phylum Chordata; class Mammalia; order Chiroptera; family Phyllostomidae; genus Carollia; species Carollia perspicillata. The sequence goes on from PVKM010011301.1 coordinate 8,866, forward strand.
TGCATTGAAGTCCCCTTGTATTCCAGTGCCAGAACTGGATAGAAGATAGCTGGCAGTTTAAACTGTGAATCTTTGTATTCTGCATTGTTCTTCAAGACCATTACATATTTATAGAATCAGTCTCACCAGCCAGCTTTTTTCCCTGGAATCTTTGCCTCTGAGCTTCCTAATTGGAGCCTTGGGCCTGGAGATCAAACATGGCTAGCCTTAGGCCTCTCGTATTGCTATCTTAACCTTTCCCTGGACCAGCCCATCTCTGAGTGGATTTGTGTCCACTTACATGGACCTGGATCTGGCCTGCTGGTTGCTGAGCCCGTGAGTTTATTCTCCGTATCCTGTCCCATGCTGGGTTTCCTTTGAATGCTGTGTGGGAAATGAGTGCTACTGCTTAATCTAGTACCTCCAGGGCTGTTTTTTCTAGATAAGGAAGGAAGGCAGCACATTCTTAAACATCTCATAAAGTTGCACGGTAAAATATCACGTGTTTCTTTAAGACAGAATCATAAGAATCATGAAATGTAAAGTAAAGGTAGTTGCCGAAACTGAAGGGAAAGAGCAGTGTCACTGAACATCAGCATGCCCTGAAGCCACCCCCTCACACTCTGCGTGTGGACTGAGTCTCCTCTGCTAGCAGAGTGGAAGGTCCTGCAGCCAGGGTGCGGGCCATGGGGAGAAACCGTCTTGGGAAAGTTTTCTCTTCGAACCAAGGAAGTGATTAAAATCGGGAGAGAGCTTTATCCACGGGAGCTTATTTTTCTTGTTTACTAAGTCTTCTACTGCTGTCACGAGATACACTGAAGCTGAAACCCTAAACAGTCTCACCGCATCTTTCTCTAGATAATTTTACTGTAGTTTTGTTTTGTGGAATATCTTAATTTTTGTATCTTACAGAAATGTTGTAGAATAATGGAAAACCTTATTTCTGTTCCCTTCTCTTCTACCCATTTCGCTGTGTGACCTTGGGTGAATTCATTTTCTTACTGGCTCTCCCAAATGCACAGTGAGGACATGCAGTATTCACCTTACCACCACCACCACTTTCTAGCCAGCCAGACTGCAAAGCTCCATTTTTGCGATTCCTATCTCAAGCCCTGGTGGAATCTGGGCAGAACAGGGTGCTACTGCCCTCTGCTGGTCCTAAGAACATGCCTGCCCATCAGCGCCATAGTCCTGCCCATCCTAACAGCGAGGGGCACAGTGCCCTGTGCTTGTGGTTGAAAAGACATAGCAGGAAACCACAAAGAAAACAGGCAAATTTCATGTTTGGAAAAATAATATTTCTAGTTGGGAAATTAATGATTTTTATGCATATATGAGATGCCATAGTCATTTGTGACCATCTTGCCACCAGAAAGTACCCTATAATCACCCCACCCTGCTATAATTCTCCCTAATGGCCAAGCTGTGGGTTCCGACCCTTTGAGCTTCTGTCACTCTCTTTTACGCCATGTTTCTGCCTAGGGACATAGACAGTTCACTTCTGTTCAGAGATTTAGGGAAGTGTTTCCATATTCACCCTTAGTTTGTAAATAAACAGGGGTAATAACTGACGGGTGCCAAGGAAAGTGGATATGCAGCATCAGTAACAAAAATGCTGAAAGAAAGACAGAGCTTTGGTGTACTCTCAGATTCCTGTTGCTGTCGAGTTGTAGTAAGAAATTTATAATTACTACCTTTTGCTGTGTTGATGATTCTGAAAGTACTTTATGTGAGAACCTGATAAGGATTTGTTAAGAGCTGTTTTTTTTAGCTTAACTATATTAATATGATTTTAGAACTCTAAAGTTTTAAGAGCTGCTATTCATTACATTGCTTTTGTAAGAAACGGTGCTGCCTCTGACTATCTTTATGGGAAAGACAGTTGAGAACTGCTTTAATCTTGTTTGAATTTTGTGCCTTTAATCTCTCTTTCAAAATAGGCTTATGCACCGCTGTATGGTCACTGTTAGTCCTTAGTAGGCTTAGGGGCAAAAAATAGATGAGGTCTGTCAAGAAGGTATCCAGCCATGTCCTATGAAAAATAGAGACAGTTATGGAAGAAGATACAAGATACAAGAAACATTGTACACAGGACAGTGATGCCTCAGTTCCCTTCAAAGTAGACACCTTAGGACCTCACACAGCTCTCCCAGTTGCCATCAGCTGCCCTGTTGTATTGTCCTGAATCTCATTGATGCTCTGAAATCTCTTCCTTTTCAAAGGTGGTTTTAGTTTAGGGAAAAGCCAAATGTTGCCAGGTGAGAAATCTAGGCTGTGGGGGGGCTGAGTCACCAAAGTGATTGAGCGTTTCACCAAAAAACTCTGCAGGAGACATGATGCATGAGCTGGCACATTGTCGTGATGAAGCTGCCAGTCACCGATTGCCCAAAGCTGCAGGCTTCTGAATCACCTGAATAGTTTCCATGGGGGAATGTTCAAGCTTAATGCAAAATTCAATGTGGATTCTTTGCTTTATTTGCTCAGTCATTTTTTAATGTGACAGCCACACAGTGCACATGCTCACTCAACAATGTCTACCAACCCCACTGATTAGTACAGGGAAGCCGTCATTGTTCACACGTGCGCATTCCAGTCCACTCTCCTTGGCTGCCAGGTCACATCGATGTCACACAAACTGTTCTTGTTATATTAATGATGGCTGGATTTTTTCTGGACAGGCCTCTTTATACAATCCGCATCCCAAGTATTTTGGAGAAAAGTATAGAAGGAACGTGTGATTCACAGTGTGTGGCTCTGCTCACCTACTTACAGCACCACACATGTTGTGTCCATGCTTTCCCCATAGGGAGATAGTAGCTGTGTTTCCAATAAGCAGACAGCATTATGAAGACCAACAATGATCCTTGTGCAACATTCCCTTGGGGAACTCCTGATTTTTGCTTCATGGTCAGCCCCAGCTTATAGCCACCTAATAAACGTACACTCGATCACCACAACAGCAATACACAGAGCTGTCTCGAAAGGGACTTAACACATGGGATATGGAAATACACAGACTCTCATAGGCAAAATCACAGCCACACCACTTCTAGCTATACAGGTACTATACATTTCATGGTATGCGTGGTGCCTATTCCAGTTCTAGGTTTAGTCTGCTTGGGACCAAGAAGGAAATTAGCATGTATTGAACATATAATTTTTACTGGTCATATTATACATCTATTATGTATTTTGTATCCCTAAGAAATGAGTCAACTTTTGCTACATAACTGTTTTACATATTACCTTAATAGTGATCTTCAGTGTTTAACATTTCAGAAGATCATTCAGCTTATTAAAATGCTTCAAAAGAAAACTTATAGTATCCGAAACTTTAGTTCTACTCACAGAAAACAGATGAACTCAATTCCAAGGAATAAAATGGACAAAAAGAGTCTATCTGTTGAGAATGTCTACCTGCTATTTACTGAGAAATGATGGATTAAAAGGTTTTGAAACATCTTTTTTTAACTGTTAGAGATGAAAGCAACAGCTGTCGGAAAGGTGATTCAAATCATTAACTGAAATTTGGCGAAGTAAATTATCTTTAAATTTTAAAATACAGAAAACATTTGAGAGCTTGCTTCTTGACATGTCATCAGTTCAGCTCAAATAAACTCTTACAAAAATTCAAATAAAATAAAATGTATTGTGAATTGAAATCACATTAGAGGTTACAGGCAGAATTTTAGTTTGGAAAATAAATTCCTAAAGTGCAGGGAAAAACCAGACAGCAGTGATAATTGGTACTCGATGTATTTTGTGCTTTGCTTTCAGTTCCTTTGCGAGACAGTTTGGTGCAGGAAAATCAGGGGCTCTGAAACCAAGCAAACTCTGGGCTTGAACCCTACTCTACCACTTACGTAAATGCTGTGCGGCCTCGGACCTACACCTCCCTGAGCTTCCATTTTCTCTTCCTTAAGTTGGCAGTGATAATGAGTCTTACAAGATCTGTAGTGTTAAATGAGACGTGTGGATGAAGGTCCTCAAATGCCTACAAGAGTTGATTTTCCTTCCCGCCGTTGTTAATCACAAGAGTAAGGTTTATTCTCACTCTGAAGCCCCAGCAGGAAGTCCTGAAAAGGGAGGTCTGGTTTGAGATTACCTTCCCATGCCCAGACTTAGTTACCAGAAAATGCCCTTGAAGCCCAGGACAGTCTGCTAGGGACTCTGATGCCCAGGCAGCAGCCTTGGTGGGGAGGTAAAGGGCTAGCGTGAGCGGTAGGGAGGGTGCAATTCCTGTTGAGCACCCAAATTCCTGATATGCCTTCATTCTGTGAGTGAGGCCAGCTGTGGGCTCCCTCACATTTCAGTTAGAGCCCCACAAGATGTACTCTAAAACCAAGTAGAAGAAATTTTAAACTATCTGGAGTTTTGTATTCAGGTTATAGCGGATTTTATTATGTGCTCTAATTGAAATAAAGCTACCAGCTCTGCGGTGCCTACTATGTACATGGTACAGCACCAGGCATCTTCATATATTCTCTAATTCGTATGGTAACTCCAACTTGTAGCTGTTGCTGAAATGTTCCGTTTTAATGGATAAAGTGATCAAGACCTTAGGGGTTTTCAAGCAAGCCCAAAGTTGCCAAATGAAAAATGAGTAAGTTGCTGGTTGCTAGGCTTGTACTGCCATAAAATACTACTTAGATGAGTCCTTTGAGCACATCTGCGGTTCACTGTGGCCCGTTTCCTTTCTGAACTGCCCTAACTCTGCCAGCCCCGTGGTGATGTCGGCTGTATGTCGTGTGTTCCCACAGAAACTGGCCCCCGGAGTCAGCCAGTTTGCTTACACCTGTGTGCAGGACCACCCCATCTGGACAAATCAGCAGTTCTGGGAGACAACCTTTTACAACGCAGTGCAGGAGCAAGTTCGTTCCCTCTATCTCTCAGCCAAGGAAGACAATCATGCCTCACATCTGAAGCCAAAGGTAAGATGAGCAGAGAAGAAGGATACATGTGAGGGTCTGGGATCCTGGCTCCTAGGAAGGCTTGTCAGATTTTCCAGGGCAGCAGGAAATCCAGCCACTCTCCTGCCAGTACCTTCTGAGTTTACTTTGGGGAGCTCTGTGGTGAGCATCTTTCTGCTGTTGAGTTCCGATGTTATGTTTTTTCCATAATTACTTCTTAGTAACAGTCCATTAACACTAGAATATTTTATTATATTTTAATAAGTAAGAATTTCCTAGAAGCAATTATAGGAAATTGAACAGAAAGAACATACCTAAAATACCTAAGCAGATGTCTTTGTGCCATTAACTTCTTGAAGAAATGTCAAATTAAAATTAACTGACTTTAAAATAAATGTAAAATTCATTAGTTTTGTTCAAAATTATGATGATAATGAATCTAGATCTTCTTGCAGTAATATTCTATGTTCCTGTGTATTTTATCAGCATGAAATATTTTTGAATATCCATAAAATATTTAAAAATAGAGAAAGTTTATTTTTAATTGGAAAGAGCAGTTTAAATTTTTCTGAAATTTTAAAATGTTGTTCACTATCTGTTCTTCAGCAATTTATGTTACCCTCTGTGCCTTATTTCCTTACTGGTAAAATGAATAGGTATGATTCTGTAAGATCGTAACATCTAATACAGGTAAAGCCCATTGAAGAGTGCCTTGCAGGTAGTAAACAAGTTAGAAATCTGCATCCTCGTTAATTGAGTGAGGCTAATGAAAGGCTAACTGTCGATGTGGGTTCACGTGAAGAGTAACTTAATATCATCAATGCAGGCTGGGCTGACACACGCTGCTGACCCTTTCCAACATCCTTTAAGTTGGCCTCACATTTTGTGAGATAAGTGAATTGAGACATCTAACAGAAACTACACAATAGTATTCAAATATGTCTGTGCCTTATAAGTTTAAACATATTCTTGATCTAATGTGAGTGTAGTAAGAACAGAAACTTTAATAACAAATAGCATTCTCTGACCTCTATCCAATATTCCAAATTATTGTGCACTGTTAGTGTGAATTGGGCTTAATTTAACTTAAACTCAGATTTTTCTTTCAAAACACCAAATGCACTTGGGAAAGGGCAAACACTGTTGACTTAAGGTCATGTCCCAGAAATAACTGGGCCAATGGGGTGCTCTGGTAGTTTTTTAGCAGCTGTAATGCTAACACTGGTATATCTCAAAAGCATTCGTAAAGCAAGCATATCACTGCTTCTGTGTCTACATTCTGAAGGAGTCTCTGAGCCCCAGGTTAGAGACAAGTAAGATGTAGATGGACCAGCTCTTCACAAGCTTTAAAGTGCTATGCAGATGTCGGTTACTATTATTGTTTAACTCCTTACCCTATTAGGAAACCCCTCTTAAAAATCCCATAGTCAGACATATATTCATGTGTAATGTTGGGCTCCCACACGTACAAGGAAATCTAGCTCTGTATTTTGACCTTCGTGCTCCATCTCCTTCTCCCAAAGAGCAGAAGAAAAGAAATGTATCAGAGTATTAGTGATGTGACTTGAACATTCATACCTGAGCACTTGCAGGGACTCCGGTTAGTAATTTGTTGTAACTGGCAACCAAAAAGGATTGGAGTCACAAAGATAAATAAATGCAGTGACGTGTCAGCGGTGAGAAGGGTATCCATCTGCGCTTTGATATTGCTTCCTTGGGTTTGTCACTTGGTTCCAGGCCTGCTGGATCTGGGTAGAAAAGATTAGGTTTTGTTTGTTGTTATGTACTGTGTATATGTTTTCATTTTTGCTGATACAGGTATTTAATAGATGAATGATTAAAACATCTTCCATGTTTTTTGAAGCACATGTGATATAATAGATTTGGATTGTGTTGCTTTGTTTTTCAGGACAAGCTCCCTGGTGACCAATATCAGGAGAAGACGGCAATGGACCTGGCCGCGGAGCAGCTCCGCCTTTGGCCTACTCTGAGCAAATCAGCTCAGCAGGAGCTGGTGCAGCGGGAGGAAAGCACTGTCTTCAGTCAGGCCATTCACTTCGCAAACCTCATGGTCAGCCTGCTGGTTCCGCTAGATACAAGTAAAAACAAGCTCCTGAGAACATCGGCGCCGGGCGACTGGGAGAGTGGGAGCAACAGCATTGTGACAAACAGGTACCGAAATGTGGACACGCAGAGACCCTCCTCCTCTTCCCGGCTTAGCGGAGAATATGAAACATTTCGGGCAAATGTTGCTGTACCTATTTCAGAAATTAACTATTTTCAGACTTGTTCAGCTGTTTTCCTCTGAAAGGCCTTCACTTCACCCGACTCCTCTTAACCACCACCCGTATTTTCGTCTCCTTCATGACCTGGTTTTTCCAGAGTCTCACCCACTGCTGATCCAGCCCTTCAGTTACTTTCTGCCATAACAATTTATAGGCAGCGCTGTGGAAAATGACTAATGAGCTCTTTCTTGCTAACATGGTTGTTTCTTGGCCCTCTTTTCCTCATTTGTCCATCATGTTTGCCTGTGATCATGTCCTCAGCCCTACAACAAATTTTCCTACCCATGAGAACAAAACCCAAGGCCTGGCACAATCTGGCCCCTCACTACTGCTCTGAGCTCATCTCCTGTCACTTTCTGGTCAGCCAAACTTGTCTCTCTGCTAAGGCTAATGTCAAACACTCTAAGCACAATACTGCCTCGGGGCCTTTGTGCTTGTCCCACAGTGTAGAATACTTTCCTTGAAATGGTCATGGAACCACTCCTTAACTTCATTTTGTTCTCGGCTCAGATGTCACCTACTCAGTGAGGCCTCCCTGACTTCCCTAGCTAAAGTAGCACGCCCATCACTCTTTTTCCTTCCTTGCTTTTTTCCCCTTTATGATGTTTTCTACAACCTGATTTACATAGTGAGTGGCTAAAGCACCACGTTCTTTAATGCTTTGGGATGAGCTGAGTGTCATATTCACTGCTTGGCTTTGCTTTAACACTGATTCAGCCCGTGTGGTTGGGTTTGAGGGGAAGAGAACCGAGTGGGTTAGAAAAGGCAGGTGAGTCTTCCCGTGGTTGGCAGTCTAGAAGGCAGGGGGCGGGGCACTCGTTGAATAGTGGGAGCTGAGGAACAAGGGCCGAGCTTTCACATCTGCTGCACTTCAGACTTACTGCCTTCTCTGGCATGGTTTTCTCACCTGCAGAAGAACGATGGTTTCAGAGTGACCAAAAGGGTTGTGATGCACTCAGAGCAACATAAATATTGATAAGAGAAGGGTTCTTAGGACAATTTGGTTCTTCCATTTGGAAGAGTGTGCTATTTGCTGAAAATAGTTCTTTTACTTTGCCTACCAGGTAAATGTCCCCCAGTTGCCAAAGGCCAAAGATAGCTGTGTTACTTTGACTCTCTGTGGTAATAAACAGGAGGACAAGTCTGTTTGTTTATTTGTTTGTTTTCAGAGTTTTAAGTATCAGATAATAAGTGAAAGAGTCCCTTTTTGCTTTATTTTCTGTGGTTCCTGGGTTCCTTCTAGGAGAATGACAGAAAGTATTCCTTACAAAAAATAATCTGGGTCCAAAGAACTATCCCTGACAGTAGCTTCCTAATGTAGGCAAGCAGAGTACCACGTTTCACCATTATCACTTACAAAGGAGCCCCGGCGCTAAGTGAGCCTTCTGTGAGTAGAAGTTTAAATGGCTGTGGAAATCGACTGTGACATAGTACTCACTTGTCATATTTTGAGTACTGACCATGCGTTCTTTTCCTGCCTGACTCTCTTAGTATCGCAGGAAGTGTAGCGGAGAGCTATGACACAGAAAGTGGGTTTGAAGATTCAGAGAATAATGACGTTGCCAATTCTGTGGTGCGTTTCATCACACGGTTTATTGACAAGGTTTGTACAGAGAGTGGCGTTACGCAGGACCACATCAAGAGCCTTCATTGCATGATACCAGGTAATCATTCTGCAGATACTAGAGAAACAGAATATTGGAGATCTTCGAGTAAGAACTGTTCTTACGGGTCTGCTTTTTCCAGTATAACACCTGGAATACTTGTCTTCCATGTAGTTCAGCCATGCTGCTTACGGTCCTCCCTTGCTATCCATGGAGGACTGGTGCCAGGGTCCGCTGATGCCCAAGTCCCTTATAGAAAATGGCATAGTATTTGCATATAACCCCCATACATCCTCCTGTCTACTTTAAGGCATCGCTAGATTACTTATAATACCTAATACAGTGTAAATGCTATGTAAGTAGTTGTCATACTGTATTGTTTAGGGAATAATGACAGGAAAGTCAGTGCAGATCAATATGGCCGCAATCATCATAGAGCTAACCACATACATAGTATATTCAGCAACAATGTAACTTTTTAAAATATTTTTGACCCACAATTAGTTGAATCTGCAGATTTGGAACCCACAGATATGGAGGCCCAACTGTACTTATGTCTGATTAGCTTTTCCAAATATTTTTAAATTGCAGTACAATATAGTAACAAAATTTGCCATTTTAAACCATTTTCAGTATAAAACTCAGTGGTACTAATTGCATTCACAATGTTATACAATCTTCACCACTCCACTGTCTATTATAAAACTTTTACATCACTCCAAACAGACACTCTGTACCCATTAAGCAGTAGCCCCCCATTCTCTACTCCCTAGCTCCTGGTAACTTCTAATCTGCTGTCTGTCTCTATAAAGTTGCCTGTTCGGGATATTACATATAAGTGAAATCATGTAATAGCCGCCCTTTCGTGTCTGGCTTCTTTCACTTCGCATGATGTTTTCAAGGTTCATCCATGTAGTGGCAGTTATCAGAACTTCATTCCTTTTTATAGCTGAATAATATTCTATTGTACTGCATTTTATTTGTCCATTCATCTGTTGATGGACACCTGGATTGTTTCCACCTTCTGGCTTTTGGGAATAGTGCTACTCTGAATCTTCACATACAAGTGTCTGTGTGAGTCCTTGTTTTCAGTTCTTTTGGGTATGTCCGTAGGAGTTGTTGTTGAATCTAACTCTTTGAGGAACCACCACAATATTTTTACTTTTCAAATCTAGAATATCCAGAGTTTGTTATAATTCTGCATGTCTTGTGCTCTTTCACTTCGAATACTCTGACTCATCCTAGGAATCGTGGCTATGCACATCGAGACCCTAGAAGCAGTGCATCGGGAGAGTAGAAGACTTCCACCTATACAGAAGGTAATTGTTTCAGACCACACGCTTTCAGGGTATAACATCTCTTCTTAAAAACAGCAGTAATAGACTCCTGTGTCCCAGAAAGCACCTTCTCCTAACCTCTTACAGAGACCAGCTCCAGTTTTAATGATACATAAAACTTTCAGAGGAGTTCATCACATAGGTCCTCATAAAAAGGATACTGAATAGTGGATTCAATAAAAGAGCAATAGTAACCTCTTGTTGAGGCTGCTTTTATAGGCAGAGCATAAATTATGAACATTCTAACTTCCAAGCTTAAGCCAAGATTTTATGCCCTGCCTACTTCCAAAAAAAGGACTTAAGACTATTACCGTAAAAATGCCAGGTCCTTACATCTATATACAGTACAAGCATACATCACAAGTGTCTTGGAAGTCTATTAAAAATTGAGAGTCCCGCACCCTACTCCAGCCTCCTGGTTTCTTATTTGCCAGCTGGAGCACCCTGGGACTTGGCCTGGGAAACGGTGCTGTAACCAGCCTCCCAGGCGACCGTTTTGCAGCGAGTCTGGCACCGGTCAGACCGTCTTCAGGTTCAGTCTGTGGGTCTGGGTTCAGACAACAGAATTGTTAAATTCAAAGGAGAAATCAGAAGCCAGATGCATAGGAAAGATAATTCTGTCAGAAATCTGAGACACGGTGTTCATTATGCTTTGGCTTTACATTTAGCTCCGGTCTTCTTAGAGCCAAGAAAAAGAATAGTGCTGATTTATATATATAGTTTTTACTTAAAAAGTAACTTACTAGCTCTTCAGGAGAGATGGATATTTTTTTTCTACTACTGAACTCTTCAGAGGAGAGTATCGTGTGGTTCCTTATTTCCCAAGATGTGTAAATGTTCGTTACTTGGCCATTTATTGTGTTAATCTTGAATAAGGGCCAAGAAAGGTGGGTCTTTTTAAAGACACTTCCATTTTTTTTAGGTAATTTTTTTTCAATTTACAAACATAACAATGCTGTTTGTATAAAATTGAAGCATTAAAGAAATACACATTGTACAAAGTGAAAGTCTCACATGGTCTTGCCCACCCCACCCCGCCACTACCCTTAACCATGATGGCACCACCTTTCACAGTTTGGTTCATAGTCTCAGATCTCCTTTTTCCAAAAAAGGGATCATAATATATGTACTTGTTTGCAATTTGTTGTTTTTTTTTACTTAACAGTGTATTCTGAATATCATTCTATGTTAACACTTAAAGATTCATGTCACTTTTTAAACGATTGCATTGAATACATGTTTCAAACATTTTAATAATTTCCAGTGACTTCTTTTTAATAAGTGATGCTGCAAAGAATCTTTTCACACTTGCATGCAGATGCGCCATTTGTGCCTCTTCCCAAATCTGTTTTCTCATTTTGGTTGTTTGAGAAGTCTGGCTCAAGTTTTTTAGGTCTGTAACAGGAAGATAACCTTGTCTAAGTGTTGGAAACCCCACAAGAGTAAAGTTTAAAATACTTTTCCTGTTGTTAGCCCAAGATTCTTAGACCTGCTCTACTGCCAGGGGAAGAACTTGTTTGTGAAGGTCTTCGAGTCCTGTTGGATCCGGATGGAAGAGAAGAAGCCACCGGAGGCCTTCTTGGAGGGCCTCAGCTGCTGCCGGCAGAAGGAGCCTTGTTCCTCACCACGTACAGAATCCTGTTCAGAGGGACTCCCCATGACCAGCTAGGTACGGCTCATGCCATGCCATCAGAACCTGGATGTGTGGGTCCTACATGAGGACTCGATTCCATCTGTGTACAGTGATTTGCAGATCATTTCAGATTCTCAAAGTGAGCCTTACGCCACACAGGAGTTTTTTAGAATAGTTTTGTCTATCACAGCTAACAATAATTTGGGTCAGAGATTCTTACTTGAAGAACCAAGGGTGTCTTCTTAACAGTAAATTCACTGAAATGATCATAGTTTCACTGGCAGCATATTGTGACCTAGGAATATTGACAGTACCTGGTAGCTAACAGTGTCCTTTGTCGGTTTGCCCCACGTTTCTGAGTCCTACGCATAACTGTAGAGCTCACTTTTTTGGAACAATGTGCTAAGCACCACAGGGTTGTACTGCACCAACTAACTCACCCCACCTCCCTCTCATCTCGCTTCAGGTGACCCCACTCCCCTCTTCTCAGGCAACTTCTGTTCACTGCAGTTCCTCAACTCCCGTTTCTGTTTTCTCTTACCCTACATGGTCCTCTGTGTTAGAAAGGAGTAGCATGTCCTAGCAGGTCTCTTTAAGTAAAATCACTGTAGTCTCTACACAGACTATTCTAGTTGATGGGAAAACTTACTGGGTCTGGGAAAACTATTGGACTACAAACCAAGCGGCTCGGATTTACATTGCTGTGACCAGTCTTGGTTTATTAGGTCCGCTAACCTGTTTAGGTTTCCGATTCCCCTTTGATACAGTGAGAGAATTGAGCTTGATTACTGATAACACGGTGGTTCACAAACCTTGACTGATGAATCTGAATTATCTAGAAAGCTTTTTTTAAAAAAACTTCTTTGCCGATGTAGCTGTTGACTGGAGTGTTGTCTCATACACCAAAAGGTGGTGGGTTCAGTCCCCCATCAGGGCGCATTCCTAGGTTGCTGTTTCAGTCCCCACTCAGGGTGTATGTGGGAGGCAACCAACAGATGTTTCTTTCTCTCTCTCTCTCTCTCTCTCCCCCCCGACCTCTCTCTGTAAAATCAATAAATATATATTTTTTAAAAATACCAGTTCTAGGCACAACCCTCAAACAGTTCGATTAAAATCTGCATTAGGATCCTAAGAATGCAAAAACCTAGGCATCTGTGCATTTTTAACCCCCAGAAATTACTGTGATGCATGCTGAGGACTGGGCACTGTTGGGACAAGCGGTCACTGAGGTTCCTCCCTCACCTGAAAGTACTCCTCCATCAACATCTGCCGATTGCACCCTGTGTGCTGTGCATTCTGTTAGACAGTAGAATTCAGACATAGGAAATGTAATGTCAGAAAAGCTCACAGTTGTATAGCTCTTGTGTGGGTAGAATCAAGGTGGTCCATTATCTTGGTCATGAAAGATTGCTTAATGCATAGTAAGCAAAAAGCTCATAAATTTCAATAAATAAAATGAATCTATGGGAGTAGTTGTGCTGATATTTTTAAAAGTGAAAATGGAGCAAAATTTCTCAGCCCTCTACTGTCAAATTATTACACATAAATTACATTCGTATTTGAAAGCATATGTATTTTTAAAAGATACTATGTATCCAGTACTTACAATTTTTTTGTATTTCGATTTTTCTAAGTTCAATGACCATAAACATACATATTGGGTATATAAATATATTAGACCCTTGGTCATTTAAATTGCTCTAATTTATTTATTTCAAGTAAATCAATGGCATACTTAGTGTGAAAGCTGTATTGTCTTCTTGTTTTATCCTGTCAATTTTGGGGTTAATTTCACACTTTTTATTAGAGAAAACCTTTTTATTTGCCTCTTTCAGTTTATGTCTCTTTTAAAATTTTTAATGTACTATTTGACCTTTATAGTACACGTAGAAATCTGATCATTTTAGATGTGTTACATAAACGTAGGTGTTGAATGCATCCATGAACTTAAGTCCCATGTGCATCCTGATTTTGTTTCGCCTCTGTGTATGAGCTTAACATAAAAGGATAATCAGAATATTCCAGATTAGGAATTAACACGTCCAAGAAATAAGGAATTCTGATGATGATGAGTGGATAAACATATTGCCACTTAAGTCCCACAAACCCGATTCAGAGGTTACCCCTCTGGCCTAGGAGCTGAGGGCCTTGCCTGTTGTCGTCCCTGTTCTGTTCCTGGTGTGGCTGTCTGACCTGCCCTCCCTCTACCCCTCTACAGATCCAAACCTACACTCTCTTCAACGCTCACCTTCCCTCTCACTTCCTCCAGGAATCATTCCATAGCCGTCAAGCATGCAGAAGTGAACGGCCATGCAATAAAATTAATAAATGTGAGTCCAGAATCATGGCATTTTCTCTCTGTGCATTCCTGGGCATTGCCCTCTCTATATGCATTTCTCCAGCAGAGGCTGATGGAATGAGCAGCAGAGATGCTAGAAATGTGCTGGAAGGTGCTATTGCTGAGTCTGTGCCCTGTCTTCCTGTAGTTGGTGAGCAGACAGTTATGCGAAGTATTCCGATTGCCTCCATCACCAAGGAGAAGAAGATCACAGTGCAGAACCAGCTACAGCAGAACATGCAAGAAGGACTGCAGATCACATCGGCATCTTTTCAGGTATTAAGAAAGGGGGCCATTCTTCTGTTATTTAAAAGTTGTCTACAAATGATGTCAGGGCCTCTTCTCCGGTCACGTGGTCAGCGGTTAGTAGATGAGGAGGATCAGAAGGTCTGAGAGGATAATCTTCAACCATGTAACATGTGAATAGTCTTGGATTTAATCCCTCATTTCCTGAGCCCTGTGGCCAACACAGCATATCAACAGGTTATCAGTCAATATTTAGTGATCTTAGATATTCAGACACACACACAACTGACTTGTTCTCTGCCAAGTCATGCCTCCGTTTGTGTTTGAGAAAGCCTTTACATAGGAGGCAGTTCACTCAGCATCTGCTTCAGGGAGCTCTGAACCAATCACAACCGTGGAATTACTGATGCAGACCAGACGCTGGATGAGCGGTGTTTTCTTTGTTTTTTGTCTTGCTATTCTTAATGCTTTGCCTCTGACTTCTCAGGTTTCTAAGGGCTCCAATTCTTTCCTCATTCCTTCTGGTCAAGAAGCCCTCCCTCTTTTCTCCACATGCTAATCATGGGAATGTGAAGCTGAAGACCTTCTCCCGTCACCTGAGAGCAGTGACTTCCTAGAGATTTCTTCACTGTGGCAACTGCCAAAGGACTCTAAATTAGAATACTGCTGGCTACCCTGGTTAGGATTCCAGTCACGCTGGGTTTTTTCTTACTAGATTTATAATGTCTCAGGGTCGGAAGAGACCAGGTTAGGCCAAATTCCCTATCTAGAACCAGCAGTTGAGAAGTGAGAAGGTCGTGTTTCCTCCTTCAGCCACTAGCGTCAACTTCCCTATCACATCAGAGAAAAGGTAGTTGGAAAGCGAGGCGACTTCAAGATACATGATTTTTCTTGCTAACTCAACATCTAAGTCAATTGAACCTCTCCGAGCCATCATTTTTATTTTTAAAATTCAAAAGTTGTATTGCATGACATCCAAGGTCCCTTCACCCTGCAAACTCTTGCGATTTATTATTGTTATTTTTTGTTATTTTAGTAATTTGGGGAAAATTATCTGGAATTCCTTAATGCTTTGGATGTGTTTAATCTCTTTGTTTCTAGTTGATTAAAGTAGCGTTTGATGAAGAAGTGAGTCCAGAAGTAGTAGAGATCTTTAAGAAGCAGCTGATGAAGTTCCGTTACCCTCAGTCCATTTTCACCACCTTTGCTTTTGCTACTGGGCAAACTACCCCTCAAATAATTTTACCCAAACAGAAGGAAAAGAACACTTCCTTTCGGTAAGAACACCGTCTGCTCTCGTCACATTAGCTCTGCACAGTCGGCTGGCAGGGCAGTGGCCTGTCCCTCGGGTCAAGGCGCAGGGACCGCTCTCTTCCTTTGCCATTCCGTCGAGCCTGTTGGACCAGGCCCAGGAGGCAGCATTGATACTCCTAACAGGTTTCAAAAATGAAAGCTACAAGAGGCTTGACTCTCGTGTCTATGCTCATGATCCATTGTTAAATGTGAAATTCTATTTTCCTTTTTTCCATAAAGATCACTTGCTAACTGCCTTTGAGCAGTCCATTCAGTTTTCAATAATATCCAGGTCTAGTAGACAGTTTTGCTTTGATATAAAAATGGAAGTCTTTATTTTTTATGTTTTGTAACTTTTTGTTTTAATACAATTTCAAATTTACAGAATTTGGAATTGAGTTACAGCCCTGGTACAAAGAGTCCTGTGTACCCTTTATCCGTATTCCCAACTCTTTATATTGCTCCATTTTCTTTATCATTCTCTTGCATACATATTTTTTCTAAACCATTTGAGTTACAGACATAATGCCTCTTTATTCTAAAATACATGAATCTGTATTTGGTAAGAATAAAGATACTGTCATATGTAACCACAGTGCAGTAATCACAACCAGGAAATTTAATTGGTATAAAACTTACTTACCCAGAGTTCATATTCAGATTTTGCTGATGAGCCTTTATAACTACTTGTTTTTCCTTCCTGGTAAAGGAGCCAATCCAGGATCAGGCACTGTGTTTAGCTGTCATATTTCTTTAGTACAAGCCCTAATTTTCTAATGAAAATTTTTAGGAATTTATGTTGAAATTTAAATTTCAGTTATTACAAACTAACAATTGCTTTAAAATTCTCTTCCATTAGTGATAAAATATAGGGGCTAATGTTTCAGTTCTTTAATCATTAATCATCTGAAATTTGGGTATCTGCCAATACAAACTACATATTAGGGAGTAGTCTGCAGATTTAAAGGGAAAAAAAGCTTTTCCTGTGCCTGAAAGTGAGTTTTGCTGGGCATTATAGGAGAGGCATTATTGGAGGAGCTGGGCATCATTGGAGGTTCCAGACAGCTTGTCATCTCTCAGTTGCCGAGCTAGCCACCTGGACCGTGTAACAGGTGGCGAGCGAAGGAGAACACACATATCCAGGTGTGATAGGCTGAGGCATGAACAGCTTTGTAGGTGTTTAAAAGTGAGCCAAGCATCTTGTCTTAGCACTGTGTAGTCACAGAGGAGCCTTCGATAATCGTTATCCCAGCCCTGTGGAAGAAGCAAAGCTTCTTATGGTGTTTCATGGGTAGAAACCATCTGGGAAAAAATTACATGCTCATACATGTAAAGTTAAGCTTATTGCATCAAGTTTATACTATCCATCTACAAAAGAGAGATAGCAGTTAAAATTTTTAAAATATCTTAGAATTGTTTTTTTTTTTTTAAAGAAAAGATTTTATTTATTTTTGCAGAGAGGGGAAAGGAGGGAGAAAGAGAGGGAGAGAAACGTCAATCTGTTGCCTCTCACATGCCACCAACTGGGGACCTGGCCCGCAACCCAGGCATGTGCCCTGACCAGGAATCAAACCAGTAACCTTTTGTGTCGCTGGCCAGTGCTCAGTCCACTGAGCCACACCAGCCAGAGCAGAAGTGTCTTGATTATATAAAACAAAGCTATAGCTGTAGTTGGAAAAATTTTGCAAAAGTCACATGGAGATTAAATTATACTTGAAGTGATTCATAATAGGCTTTAATTTAGGACATACCAGTATTTTATGATTTCTAAAAATTATCTAAAATATATTTCATAACCTGCAGGTTTACATTTCAAATTACTAAAGACAGGTCTGATACAACTATTTGACAATAAAAGAATCCTTATCACTTTTCACCAGATGGTAAGAAAACACAAAAAGAGTTCTGTTCTTCGTGGTAGAGAAGAATGTAATAAAAAACAATCTTAGTTGAAACCTTCATCTCAGTGTGATTATTTAGGAAATAAGTTCTTTGTTTAAATGCTCTGGATTATAAATAACCTGTACCCAGATTTTCTATCAGCAAGAAAAGGTAAACTATATAAATAAATAAAGTACTTTTAGGTCCATGTGATTTACACACTAGTGTCCCTTTAATTAAAGCTGATTCTGAAAAAGATGCTCAAATTTCTGATTTCTTATTTTTTTCTCCTCACAAAGAGGGGACATGTGTTACTCTTTTCTGTGTCTTAGGAGGTTTACAGTGTCAGAAGGTAGAATACCAGACATAGCACTCAAAGCATTTAAGAGGTGAGGTGTTGCCAACCGGAACTGTCATATGATCTCAAAGAAAAGCCTATGAGTGAGCAGAGCTTGCATCAGTGGAAGGGGCCGCTGGCTTCCTCACAGGACTTCCACGGCATCATTTGTGGGAACCGGAGGAGGCAGTGGCATGGATAACCAGAGTGGGTTAGGGCCTGCTTGACCAGAACGCCAAGCTGAGGAGTTTAGATTGGGGCTGAGAAGTACTTTGTGTCCCGCTCTAGGTTCTTGCACCTTTTACCTAAAACAGTGTTCTGATGGCAACAGTGTTTTATTGGAAATTAGTCCGCTGCCATGTAAAAAGCAATCTAAAGAAGGAGAGGCTTAATGTAGGTCTGGATACAATAGTAGTAGCTACAGTACTAGTAGCTATGGAAATGGAGGAGAAACAGGTTGAGCTTTGGGGCCATCAAAAATATGAGTGATACCTTCATACAAATTGACATTCTCTTTGGTTTTATGGCTTGTAGCACCTTCTCAAAAACGATCGTGAAAGGTGCCAAAAGGGCAGGGAAAATGACCATTGGGCGTCAGTACTTACTGAAGAAGAGGACAGGGACAATCGTGGAAGAGAGAGTGAATCGTCCCGGGTGGAATGAAGAAGATGACATATCCGGTACGTGAGAACTTGTTTTTCCTTCATGAATGAATTTCGTTCTTTCTCCTTATACGACTAAGAATAAGACACTAAGACTAGTTGCACTTAAACCTGACTCACAAAAACCTAGATCTCATAAGAAGGTTGGAGGCACTTACCAGCTTTTTAGAACTTAAAAAAAAAAAGATCCCAATATTCCATTGTTCATGTAAGATTTTGTTACATTATGCTTCTCCTTTACGAACTCTGTAGAGCTGATTAGCCAAGGGTATTTGGGTCTTACTAAAGGGAGAAAGAAAGAATCTCCACTGCATAAGAAACTGAGCTATAAAGTAGTCCCCGTACCTTATTGCTAGGGATTAAGAGTAAGAAGATAAGAACACTGGATATTTGCAATTGAAGATCTGGGTTCTTGTTGAGAATATTGTGGATGTTCTTAATCCAATGGAAGACCTAAGACGAAGGGATTCTTAGGTGATTTTTTAAAATGCCTGCTAAATATTTAAAAGGGCAGAATCTGGGAAGCTGAGATACCTCTCAGTCCAGAAAACAGGGGCAGAAAACCAGTAGCAAACCCCCTGACTGACTGTTTCCTACTCCTGACCCCAGTATCGAGTATGCGTATGGAATTAACACTAGGGAGAATTTGATCTAGTAGAGAAGCAGGATGCCATTGTACCCTTTTCCTTCTCAGGATTTTAGAGTCAATCATCAGTGTTTATACACTTATAAAATAATAATAATAATAATAATAAGCCTCATCTTGAGAGAGATCACTGGCTAAAGGTCTCCATTTTAGTACATGTGCCTACAAGCTCACCGCCCCGCCCCACCCCAGCAACAATGAAGAGGTTCACCATTCCATTACTGAAGTGACCATTTGTTGGAACCCTGGCCTCTGCACAGTCACATGGAAAGCCCTAAAAAATGATTGCTACCTGTCACTAGTGACTTTTCTGATTCAACATGTTTGTGATATCATGGAACAAAAATCTGTGATGGTTATTTTGCCAAAAGACCAAATTCTATAATGTTCCTGGCTCCTCTAAAAATAAAAAGGCTACACAAAACTGATACCTGATAATATACTTGCATTGTGAAGTTCATAAACTAATACACAAAGTTATATATTTGTGGTATTTATAGGGATAAACTGTTAGGTTGGGTTGTTTTTTTTTTTTCTTTTAATGGAAGAGAGCCATATTTTTCCCTTTGACATTGTAACTTTGAGAACATTTCCAAAAATTTCGAAAGCTTTAATTTGACTTCTCTTACTTTACAAATAAATAGAAAAGTAAATTCAGAGAGTTAACAATAGAGTGGTTTTTTTTTTAGTTAGAACCTATAGTACCAATTACTAATGTGTCTTTTTTAATCCTCCCTAAAATACTTGATTATTGGGTAAATTCTTACACATCTAAAACCCGTGATTGAACAATTGTAAGGGGGTTTCCCATGTATTCCACATCCTGTGACAAAATATATTTCAACAGAAAAAGTATAACTTCTTTATACCTCTCTAAGAAAGGTCTTTTCCCACCAATGAACTTCAGCTTCACCTAGAAATTTCTAATGAAAGTTTATGCTTTGAAAAATTAGCTGAAACCTGGGTGATGAGTTTGTATAGTGATCATATTAAAAATAGTATTAGAGTCCTAAATAGAAATCATTATACTTTGACATTAATAAGCAAGCCTGACTTAAAACTATGGGTAATAATTCAAAATTGTATTTTGTTAGACATGTTAATTCTGCTGACATTTTGAGTCAATTGAGCTCCTGATATTTTATTTCTCGACTATTCATTATTGTTCAGATGGTTTGAACATAATGATTTCTGCTAGAAGTTACATGATTTGTGATATCCGTGGATCTGTAGCCTTGATATAAACCTCTCTTGGTTTAAGAAGCCTCTCCAAAAGGAAGTTTTTAATCTTCTCCTTTGAGCTATATCATTTTTTCAAAACCTCTTTCTGCTGTCACAGTTTCAGATGACAGTGAACTCCCCACCAGTACCACTCTGAAGGCCTCGGAGAAGTCTACTATGGAACAGTTAGTGGAAAAAGCTTGTTTCAGAGACTATCAGCGTTTAGGTTTGGGAACCATAAGCGGCAGCTCTTCTCGCTCAAAACCAGAGTATTTTCGAATTACGGCCTCCAACAGGATGTATTCACTCTGCCGGAGGTTAGTGTGTTCAGGGGCTCCAAAAGAGACCTTCTTTCCTTTCTTCTTTTTGAGTCTTGAGTGGGCTATTTGCATCCATAGCCCAGAGAGAAAAATGTCAGAAAATAGGAGCGAGTTCCCCAGGGATATGTGTGATGAAGGGACCCTTCATGCAACATGAGCAACATCTCACTGGCATTCTCAGAAGTGCAGTGACGTCACTGAACAGTGCCTGTATTAGAGCAGAACGTGAGGGGTAACAACAGCTTTTGTCCCCTTTGTGAATTCCCCTTATTTGTCTTTTCCCATTTGCCTCTTTCCTACTGTGCCTGAAGGTAACCGAAGTAAGAGTAGGATTTGCCCAAGCAGATAGGAAAGATGAGAGTCTGCTTATTGGCCAAGGGACTACAAATTTTTCCTATAGAAGACCAGTTAGTACCTATCTTCAGTTTTGCAGGTCCTATGGTGTGTTGTTGCAATTACTCAACTCTGCTCCAGAAGCAGCCATAGATGGTCAGTGAATGAAAGGGCGGAGCCAGTTTTGGCCCAGAGGCTGTAATTTACTGACCCAAGTGTAGACAGGGATTTCTTAGGCTATCTAATTAGAATATTTCCCAAGGAATATTACTCAAAGAATGTCAGTGAACACATAATCTTTTCCTATTCTTACCCCTTGTTGTTTTGTCTATCTGTTAAGCCCTGTGCCGTGCTTTGTTTTTTAAAACAATATTTTTACCATCCACAGTTAAATCATTCCCATCTCCAGGGAAGTTCTTTTCTTTGCATTTATAAATTCCTGGTGTGGATAAATAGAATAATTCTGTGAGCACTTTGTAAATTATAAGCCCTGTACATATATTAGAAAATCGTCTCAGGGTTACTATTAGTTTCAACCCCACTGTTCTAGAAGAAAGAACTATGAAGATCTCACTTTAAATGCCAATTGAAGTTTACAAACACTACCAATGTGAAACTTGAAAAACAAGTTGGGAATATAGTTTGAGATTTAGGCCAAATAAAAAATTTGCACTGGGTACTGGAAGGTTGTGATTCTCTTGAGTGTGCAGTAATTTTCCCCGGTGCTTTGTCCTTCTAACTGAACTCTCTCGTAGAGCAGTGTAAGGGACAGTGTCGGGGGGTGATGCCTGCCGTTCGGGAAGCTAGCTGGCTGTCAAAATCGTGCCTGCCAGTGAGAAAATAGACCTCGTTTATCATTTCAGCTTGTCAGAAACAAAATGAAAATGTGATAGAACACTTGTTATACAGCATTTATGATGATATGAAATAATATATACCCCTCTAGCTTTCTTGCCTCCAAAAGAAGGCAAGGAAGAGATAAGAAAACATGGGACAGGTAGAACAAATAGAAAGCAAGTAGTAAGATGGTAAGTTTAAATTCAAATATATTAGTAATTAAATTACTTAAAAATTGACTAAATGTTCCAATTAAAATAAAAAGATTATCGGAATTTTTAAAAGCTACTGCTGCTTTTTAAGGGATATAACTAATATACAAGAATACTAAAGATTAGTATTAGTAAAGAAATAGAACAAATACACCATGCAAAACTACCTTTAGAAAGTTATTAACTATATGAGTATCAAAGTAGATTTTAAAGAAAAATTTTACTAGCAGTAAAGACCAAGGTTCGTTTCACACAGGACAGTTCACTGTGACCAAGTAGAATTTACCGCAGGAAAACAGAACTGGCTTGACAGCTGATAATCAGTCAGCATAAGATGCCACATTAAAAGAATTAAGAAGAAAAATGTAAGTTCATTATGTACAGAAAATAATCTTGTGATTTTTACAAAAAGAAATTTCAACAATTTAAAATTGAAAGGAAGCTTTTTAATCTAGTGTCTAAAAATTTTTACAGCAAAAACTATTTAATGGTAAGATATTGAAAACTTTTACTCTGGGAGGAAGATGAAACAAGGATGCCCACCGTTACTTTCTATTTGCTGTTTCACTAGAGGTCCTAGGACATGAAAAAAGACAGAAAATAAAAATTGAATGGTATAAAGATGACAAAAGAAAGAAATAAAATCATTATTATTCACAAATGACCTGATAGTATGCAAGAAAATCTGAAGGAATCTATAGATAAATTTTTTAATTAAAAAGTGAATTTAGTAAAGTCACTAGTATAAGATCATTATACAAAAATTAGTCATGTGTATACCAAATACAAATAATTAAAAAAGTGAAATTAAAAAAGTAATATTTAAAAGTAATACTTTTAAATACTTGGGAATAAATCTAATGAAAGACATGTAAGACCTCTACACCGAACAGTCAAAACAATATTGAGAACCATTAAAGATATAAGTAAAAAGATATTTCATGTTCTTAGATTAGAATACTTAGTACTCTAAAACTGTGATTTCTCCAGATACTGACCTGTAGATTCAGTGTGGTCCCATTCAAAATCCCAGAAAAATGTTTATGGAAATTGAAATGATAATTTTTAAGAGTTATATAAAAAATGCAAAGGCCAAGAGTAGTCAGAATAGGCTTACAGAATAAAGCTACAGGATATTTTAATAATACTACAGGATTGTTTTGTAAAGCTTCAGTAATGAAGACATCATGGGATTGGCACAAGGATAGATGAACAGACCAGTAGAGTCCAACATGGCTTCTGGCCAAGACGAAGCATAGGTGGACACACTGTGCCTCCTCTCACAGCCAAAATTAAGGATAACAAAAATTTAGAAACAAACAACCAGAACACAGAAAATTGAACTGTATGGCAGTCCGACAACCATTCATCCAAACTGGTAGGAGGGGCGGAGTTGGCAGCCGGCAGAGAGGGGTCTCAGCAGGAAAAAGCAGCAGTTGGCAGACCCGAGCGTGCAGCCGGTGGCTAGCAGACCCTGTATGCGGAGAGGCAAGGAGCAGACCCAGTGAGACACACAAGGCAGATTGTACACAAGCCACCCACCCAGGAACCAGCACCAGAAAGGCCCAGTTTGCTTGTGGGAAGTGGCAGAGGGGACTGAAATCCAAGAGAGAGCAGAGCAAGCGCCATTGTACCCTCTCTGACCCTGCCCCCACATACAGCGTCACAACCCAGCGACTGGATCGCCCTGCCCAGGGAAACAGCTAAGGCTCCACCCCTCACTAGGTAACAGGCGTGACCAGACCCCCCCCCCAAAAAAAAAGGCTCAAACGAATAAATCAAGGCCCCAGAGCCAATACTTTTAAGCGACCAAGAGATAGCCAACCTATCAGATGCACAGTTCAAAACACTGGTGATCAGGATGCTCACAGAATTGGTTGATTTTGGTTGCAAATTAGATGAAAACATGAAGGCTACACTATGTGAAATGAAGGAAAATGCACAGGGAACTAAAAGTGATGGGAATAAAACTGGGGCTCAAATCAATGGAGTGGAGCAGAAGGAAGAAAGAAGCAACCAAATAGAAAAGAATGAAGAAACAAGAATTCAAAAATGAGAGGCTTAGAAACCTCCAGGACATCTTTAAACTTTCCAACATCCAAATTTATAGGGGTACCAGAAGGGGAAGAAGAAGAGAAACAAGTGGAAAACTTATTTGAACAAATAATAAAGAACTTCCCCAATCTGGCAAAGGAAATAGACTTCCAGGAAGTCCAGGAAGCTCAGAGAGTCCCAAAGCAGGTGGACCCAAGGAGGAACACACCAAGGCACATCATAATTACGTTAGCCAAGATTAAAATGAAGGAGAGAATTCTAGAAGCAGCAAGAGATAAGGGGACAGTCACCTACAATGGAGTTCCCATCAGAATGTCAGCTGATTTCTCAAAAGAGACCTTGCAGGCAAGAAGTGGCTGGAAAGAAGTATTCAGAGTCATGAAAGGCAAGGACCTACATCCAAGACTGCTCTATCCAGCAAAACTTTCATTTAGAATGGAAGG
>PVKM010011302.1:0-33489 GCA_004027735.1 Carollia perspicillata
CTACATTGGAAGGCCATTAACAAACAGTACATGGTAACCATGGACTGAGACCTATGTAATATTTTATGTAGGGTTTCTCTTAAGAATTAAGCAGTAGACATGGTCCATCCTGGATTCATATACATGAGGCTGTAACCCTAAGAATCCCTATCAGCAAAAGACGTATTTCCATTGACATGAAAACCACAGAAGAGACAATTTTAAGATGAAAAGATATGCTCACCCTGCAGCATCTGCTTAGAACTCAAATAAATATTGGAAAACTGGTGTTTGTTAAGGACCTTCTTGAGAACTACATCAGTGCCATATTACAAGCCCAATGGGACTGCAATCAGTTGAGAAGTGACTGGGAACTGAGGTAACAGATATGATGAATAGAGATATGTATGAAGGTGACAATAAAGCCTAATGAGCTTAAATTCAATATTTTTTCAGGACATGAAGTCTGAGCCTATTTAAAAATCAATGAGAAGAATATGTTAGAACAAAGTTTAAAAAAATAAGTCTCTTAAGAGTATAAAATTATACTTAAAAGTTTGTAGATTGTTATAAACCCTCAATTTCAAAAGTAACTACAGGAAATTATATAGATGTTCAGCAAAGAGCAAAGGTTTGATACAAAGTGAGTGTTTTCTGATTGGTTAGGAAATTCATATAACATTTAACTTACTCATGAATGAAAAACTCTGGAAATAAATGTTATGTTTGCTGCCCAGCAATATTAAGAATGATACAGATTATAAATATGTTAAATTCTCAGGAAGTGCGCAAATACTCAGTGTGAAAAAGAGATATACATTTAACATAATTGAAATCCATTAAATTATGAATATGTATGCATATATAGTCTTAATGAAAAATGTAATTATTGGTACACTCATTTTAATACTATATCTTGGTGAAACTATTTCCATCAATTTTAAACACATTCAACTTGGCTGTTATAATCACCCAGCTTTGCAAATTTTATTCCTATAAAGTATAACAGGTATTGTTAGTGTCTAAATTATTATATAAATATTTACCTCAAATTATTGAGGACAATTGATCTAAGTTTTAAAATTAATATTTAAAGCACTGAGTATTTTATAAGAGTGATAAAATCAATAAATAGTGAGGAGCTGTCTGTGGGGGTATTAGAATCCCTGGGAACCGCACATTCTGCGGTGAACATACAACTGCTCTAAAAAACAAAATTTATTTAAAACAGCAATAAAATAAGGTAGTGTCAACATGCTCTCACAGTTGTTTACAATAGAAATATTATATGCTAATCAAGGACTTTTGAAACAAAAGGAATAGTTTTCCGTATTAGTAGACATAGTGTGGAGTGTTGTGTAAACCAGTACTTCAGAAGAAAGAAAACTTGAAACGGCAGTCACAAAGGGTGAAAAGCTAACTCACATATGCCATTAAGAGTGCTTTCATGTGTATCATGTGTTCAATATTTACACACACTTTTATATATTCAAATTTTGTACACTATTTAAAATGCATCTTTAATACATTAGAGAATATGTTAGATTATTTGTAGTTTTTTTCTATTAATGATTTATGAAGTCTTTGCACAAAAGAGTCAGTTTAAAGTTACTTTATAAGACTTTGAACAGATCAAACACTTAGTCTTTTTATTTTAATGATAAATTAAAAAATGGTGAGGATCAGCTTATATAACACCTCCTCTTGGAAGCCTAATCCGAATACTTTAAGCAAATTGAAATGCATTCCTACTGATTTTTTGTGTGTCCCTGTGGATCCTTCCCTTTATATTTTTATTAAGGAATTAATGTTCTCTCAATTTATATAGTCTATGTTCTCACCATTAACATATGCACAGCCCTTTCCCTGACACGGGCAATATATTAGATGATTAATAAAATATTTTGAAAGTTTGCAGCACAATTTACAATGGTCAATTGTTGGAAGCAACCTAAGTGCCCATAAGTAAACAAGTGTATTGAAAACTATGGTACATTTATGTAATGGAGTACTACACAGCAGAATGAAAGAAGGAGCTCCTACCCTTCATGACAGCATGGATGGAACTAGAGTATTATGGTAAGTGAAATAAGCCAGACATGAAAGACAAATATCATATGATCTCACCTTTAAGATGAATCTAACAAACAAATAAGATAATGAATGAAATAGAACCACAAGCATGGAAAGATTGAACAGACTGAAAGTGACCAGAAGGGAGGGGGATGGAAAGCAATGGAAAGAAGGTGAAGGGACTAGACAATGGACATGTATGGATGACCCACAGACTGGACAACAGTGTGGGGATTGGCTGTGGGAGCAAGGGATGGGATGGGTGAGGGAGAGCAAAGGGGGAAATTGGGACAATTGTAACAGAACAGCAATAAAAAAATGATTTAAAGCTAAAACAATTAATAATGACTTAAAAATTACCTAATTTTACAGACTACCTTTCCTAGGAAATATGAGATAAAGTTTATATTGTCTTTTAAAGACAGAAATTAATACATATGTTAAGGATTCCAATTTTCAAAGTACACTTTTATCTATTTGATTATTTACATGTGCTTTCAGTATGTTTACAGGTTTTATTTTATAAAATATTATGTATTATTTTATTCAAGTCTACCACAACCATATTTTATATCCTCAAAATAATACTATAAGATGATGTTTATCCTCAATAAACATTCCTATTTTCACTAATTCAGTCAATATAATGGGTTAGATATTGGCTCTTTTTCAGTGAAGTTAGTTTTATTTGGAAAAATATTAGGAAAATGTCAAAAGAATGGAAAAATAATTGATGTGATTTATTTTGAAATTATTAAATGTTATGCTCCATATATTAATTCTATCATTAAGTTGGTTTCTGCTTCTGAATTCATGGTATTTTGAACAAGAATGATTGAAGAGGTTAATAGTAAGTCTTCAAAGAATGGGGCACATGGTGATTAAACATTACCCTATCATCTGAGCTACAAATGTTCAGCATCATTACGTTCTCACAATAGCAATTTACTATAACACTGAAAAGTAAGTAATCAAAATAGGTAGGTAGTGCTTGTTACATTTGCAGAGGAGTACAGCCTCTTCTGTTCCAACCTTTGCACAATCAATAAGCAGTCCTCTTCATAAAGCTGCCTTTTAGGCTCAGTTTCGGGTGAGAGGCAATAAAAGCTACATTTATCAAGCTTAAACTGTTCCAACATTCACCTCACTGTTTGCAAAGTGTGATTTGATTTGTAACTCAGTAGGAATAATATAAGATGCATCACTGTAAAAGAAACACTATTTGGAATTATGACGACTGTAAGAAGATTAAAATACTGAAATGTAGGCACCTAAACCAACACTAGAAATATTGTATTTATGTGTAAGACTTGTAGGTATTAAGACCAGAAAGAAATTAGCAAGCCTAAAATAAAGATTTTTTCTTTAATCCAAAATATCCTAGTTTATACTGTTCCATATGCTTCGTTAAATAAGGTTGTCGGTTTTCGATTTGGAAAATGTCAACAGAATAGCTGTATCACTAACATTGATAAATAATACTGTGTTGCATAATAAATGTATTGAGTCTAAAATCACAGCTCTAACATTTAGAATGTGTGATTTTTTTAAAGAGCTTACAGATGATCGGAAATATATATTCATTGTACAGATACAAAAGCCCAAGGCCCTGAAAATCTAAGCAATTGGGGCAGAATTAATATTAAGTTTATTTCTGTGTCCTGACTGTGAGCTGTATGTCTTGATTTCCTATGTTTTCCCAGTATTCTCATATTTTGTGATTATGTCTCTGAAAAAATTATAGTGCCATGACTGAAGCTCAGTTTTACTGGTTAGGGCTATCCAAGCACCATCCTATGCTATTAATACAAATACGCATTACTTAATATGATGGGACTACCCCACGGTACATCCTAGTAACCCCAGAGGCCTTAGATTTTATGTATGGTCTGATTCCAGCCAAGAAGTTGTGGTTTGCTAGAGGTAAAAATTCTGTTTGAACACGAGGGTGACAACATTGAACTCTTTCTATAATACCAGAACTCCAGTGTCCATTATTAATCCTATTATTATAATGAATTAATCCAGCCTTGCACTCTAATTGTGCAGGTAATTATAGCTATTATGAAATAGATCTGTTAAGTTACTAGCTGGTGAAAACTTTCTATTGTTTTAGAAACAAGGATTTACAAATCTATCAACAAAGGTATATCAGACAAAATTTGTGTAGCAGGATCCCGCCAAATGTATGCACAGTAACTAGAATCCAGGAGAAACTTTTGCAGGCATGCTGAATGATCAGGGGACATTCTGTTGAAGGAAACTGATAGATGACCATAAGCCCCAAGTGACAAGAGTGTATATGTATAATGTAAGCAGAAAAACTAGTCTTATTAGTAATAGTCTATTTTTACTTGCAGAATACTGTTGCAGAAAGTGTTGGTAGTAAAGTGAAGAGTGAACAGCAGACTAAATGATCCATGGTATTTAAGCTTATTTTCTGGGAATGAAATCTGAGTTTCAACTGTTCACTTCAACTGTGTTAAGTACTAATTAATTTATGATTCTTATAGAGCACTTTTGTCTTCAACTGCATATAAATTTGAATAATGAGGTTCATTAATGATATGTGCAAAACTACCCAATATTTTCTATACAGGCTTTAATGTAATCAGTGTTAATTAATAATTACCAAAGTTGTAAAGTTTCTTCACAAATTCCACTAAATTTGTACTGTTAATGATTTTCTTTTCAGGAAAACCAAATATCCGATTCCTAGTACATTTCTATTTATAGCACTATTTCTAGTTGACATTTTTTGAATTGGTAAGGTCACACATTTGATAGAAGATGGGATTTTTCTAAGGTTTTCATCATGAATCCATTGATACTGTGTTACACATAGACCTGCAGATTTATGTAAATGAGCACAATTCTGGTGATTTAATGCATTCTGCTAGGCAAATGATTAAAAATGAAAGTAAAGTGTTCATTGTGCTTCTGCAGTTTTATGTTTTTCATTTAAGTCCATTTGACTTAACATATTTTGAGTCGACTTTGAGTGAAAGTTCCTTTTCATTAAAACTAAAACTAAAACTAAAACAAAAACAACTATGGTTATCCAATTGCTCCAGGACCATCTTGAAAAGTCTAACCTTCCCCCATGGGATTACTTTGCACCTTTCTCAGTAAGCAGTTGGGCATATTTCTGCGAGTCTATTTCTGAGCCCTCTTTTCAATTTTATGTATGCAACCCATGTGTCTACCTCCCCACCGATATCACTGTCTCGATCACTGTAAGAAAATAGTAGACCTTAATATCAGGTGGTCATTCTTTCCTCTTTGTTCTCTTTCAAGATCGTTTTAGCTGTTCTTGAGGTTGTGATTTTTATATTTTAATAAGGAGTTCCCTAACTTGTTTATGTGTACAAAAATCCTTGCTGGGATTTTGTTATGAAGTCAATAAAGTTATCAGTAAATTGTAAGGTGATTGACATTTTACCACGTGAATCTTTCACTTCATTCATGTAACATGTCTCCATTTATTTACATTTTTTAAAAATTTCTCATTGGGCAGATTCCTAGCCTGAGTGCCAACCCAAAGAAAGCACATAAATTCATTGATTGCTGACACACACAACAAATGCATTCAGATAAATATGTTCATACTTGTGTTTCATACATCTACCACTGATGAAAACGTGACATCACTTTTATTTTTTAAAATTCGCAGTCTCATTGAGAGATAAACATATGGGCGTGCTAGTTATATTAGTTTCCTAGAGCTGCAGTAACAAATTAGGTGACTTACAACAATTTAAAAAAATCATTGCCTCATAGCTCTGGGTGCTCGAATTCCAGAATCAAGACGTCATCAAGGTTGTGTTCCTTTCTGAGCTCTATTGAAGAACACTTCTTTGCCTCTTCTTAGCTAGCTCTTTGGTGGTTTGATAGAAATATTTGGCATTTCTTGGCTAGTAGCTGCCTAATGTTTATCTTACTTTTTGTTATCACACAGTGTCCTCCTTGACTGTGTGTTTTCATTGGCCATTCTCTTATAAAAATACCAGTCATGTTAGATTAGAGGATCACCCTTTTCCAGTGCGACCTCATAAACTTAACTAATTACACTTGCACTACCTATTTCTAAATAAGGTCCCATTCTGAGGTACTAGGCATTAGAAATTCAATGCATCTTTCCTTGGGAGACACAATTTAATCCATAACACCAGCCATATTTGAAATAAGATACCGAGTTTTTTGTTGTTGTTGTTGTTCAATAAAATGTGTAAACAGGTATGAGAAAAAGTTTCATTTTTCTATCAGTTTTCAAGAACCATTTATGCAAGAAATCCTCCAGGCAGTTTGAAGAGTTAGCCTGTTTTGATGGTTGCACAATTCATCTGCTACAGAGACTTTACTCTTTTATTAGAGATGGAAAATTAAAATAACTTAATGACTGACTGCTTGCAAAATTATTTTAATTATGTCACAAATTGCAGCAATGTCCCTGAGTGCCACAAAAACTATAATACAATTTTCATATTTCTGTTCAGCATATGCATAATTTAGTGTCTCAACTAAATTAAGGATTTTCTATTAGAGAAAATAAATACTTCAGAATGATTCATTGGTGATCACGACAAACATACTAATGTTCTAAACTGTTTGATTCATATTCAGCGTTTTCCAAACTGACTCTCGATACTGTGATGAGGTTAGTTATTTAATTATTTTGATAATTTTAGTTATCTTAGTAGGTAGCATAATAATGGCCTTTATCAAATTAACTTTCATT
Source organism: Carollia perspicillata (assembly GCA_004027735.1). Classification (NCBI taxonomy): domain Eukaryota; kingdom Metazoa; phylum Chordata; class Mammalia; order Chiroptera; family Phyllostomidae; genus Carollia; species Carollia perspicillata. The sequence continues at coordinate 6,791 of PVKM010011302.1, forward strand.
TATCCAAAGATTTAATTCCCTTGAACTTAGTCCATAGAGTTGTAATTTATGTTTACCTTTTTTGAAAAAGAAAGTGAGAAACGTACACTACATAAAATAAACAGCCTGTGTAACAAGATAATAATTGTGCTAAACTATAGACATTTAGACTAAAATTGTTTAATAGCAAAGTAATGGTTTGTATCCACGTTTGCAATAGATATTCTGTGTGTTTTCAAGACGCTGTAGTAAAGCTAGTCTTAATAATCACTTTCAATTTATTTTTCTCCAAGAATATTCAGGCAATTGTACTGCATAATCTAATGATGCTGATCTTTATCTGTATCATTATTATAAAAATGCTGTTAGTTCAGAAATCAATGTTTGCAGCTTCAACAATCTTAAGAAAAATCCGCTGAACTAATTTTATTTTAGTCAATTACATTTGGGCAATGAGGAATAAAACAGAGATGAAAAAGATCATGCAGTTTATGTTGAGAGTAAAATACTGAATCTATTTCACTAAACCCAAATGATTTAAAGGCTTAAAAAGGAAGTCATTCTTCAGGTAAGTTTCTTTTTTTTTTCTGTAAAAATTGGATAGGTAAGGAAGAAAGTTATCTTTCCAGAAAGAAAGACTAATCATTTGCATTTCCTATGTGTTGAACATGCACTGTGTTATTCAGTTTAATTCAAGCAGTACTGAGAACCATTTTCATGGGTGTTTTAAAAAAGAACACTGAATTAGAGTTAGGTATTACCAAATTTAATTCTCTTTCACTGAAGACAGAATATAATTCAAATCCCTGGTCTGTATTTTCTCAATGGATAAAAGAGTTAGAATGAGGTAAGATTATAGTCCTTCAAGTGTAATTGCCAGTCTAAAATTCTATGATTCGATGTTCCAAGATGTTCAGAGCCTTTTTAGGCCTTAAAATATATTTATGCTTTAATGACCTCATTTAAATCAACTTAATCACATAGTAATTGGAACTACCACCACCGACTACAGAGTAATCACTTACATTTAGTTAATCTTAGAATATGTGTTTTCTCCAAGGAGATTTTCAGACACTCTTAAATATCTTGGTGACTATTGATGTTTTCTTAGCTTGAGGCCTTGAAAGATTTCCTTTAGTGTATTATTTAAACAGTAGCTAAATGATTTCTTGCTCCGTGTTAGCCTCCACACGCATGGCAAAGGCAAGCAGTAAATAACTGGGAACCAATTCTGTAGTAATCCTTGTCTCACTCATTATGCAATGCAATGAAAGACAACTACATACGTAAAAATGCAAAAGAAGATCTGAGGTAAAATGTAACCATTGAAGAGTAGATTCTGTGTATTAAGCAAGAAGATATGGGAACTTACAAATGTTGAATCTGAGGACAACATTAAATACATAATTTAAATGGTCAATACAGTTAATTTGTGTAATAATTTAACTAAGCTAGTGGCATATATTTTGTAATGTTCAAAGATTCCTGTCAAATAAATATGAGTAGCCTCATTTAAGAGAATTTTGTTGCAGAATGCTGAATTAGCTTATTCCATACAAACTTAGTGAGATAGAAAATTACCATGTGAAAGATTACAATGACTTGATATTAACCCATAATGAGAATACCATTCCATATCTTATAGGAAATACATAGGTAATTGATGTCAAAACTATTTTAATAACTAATCTTTTGAAATAATACACATTACTTAGAAATTAATTAGAAACTATTGATTTATTTTACAACCAATACATTTTTAAACAACTATTTAACCATGTGATCTCTTTGATTGAGTACAACGCGATTTTCCTGTAACACAAAAAGTCACTTCGGCCTTTGAGGACAGGTCCACCTGTTGGCCATACTTCAATCTTGTTTAGCATCTAACACTTTTGTCCTGATTTCTCTCCCCACCTCTCAAGATGTTCTTAATGAGCTTAAGATGCACATTTAACAGTTGTGCCCTGCCACCTGCTCACTAGATTTCCGTCTCACATGGCTGTTAGAATGTTATGTGGGTTCTTCAGAACCTGTCACTACTGATACTATCAATCCTTTCACAGAAGCCACGCGAATTGACAAGCTGTTTAGATGCAGATGTTACTACGCATCAGTTAAAGGTTTAGAGAAAAGGGTAGATAAGGAAAATCCTTTTGTTTCCATTTCAAATATAAGGTGTAATTTCTTTTTTAAAATTATCTAGTGTTTTTTAATGTTGCTGTACTTTGTATTGTATTTTTTTCTATCACCATTTGTCTCCCTTGTACCCTCTAAGAGATAATGTGCAATTAACCTATATGCAATACAAATATTTCCAGAAGAGAGAAAATTATCATAAGTTACACAAATTATAATTGTTAAGCTGAAAAATTACAGGATTAATTGAAAAATAGTAGGCATAAAGAAATTTAAGAAAGATGGTATGTTTAAAACATACTAAAATCAATGCTATTTTAATATGCCAGGTACAGTGGGAAAGTTTATGGATACTAAAATTTTCAGCCAGGTGGGAGCATATAGAAGGTAATTATGTCACAGTGAGTGAGGGTGACATTACTACTTCTGCAAACATAGCTGCCCTTAACCCTTCATTTCTCTGTCTCTGTCTCTCTGTCTCTCTGTCTCTGTCTCTGTCTCTCTCTCTCACACACACACCTATACATGAGTCAAGTTCACTCCATCAATCTCAGTGTTATAGAAAAATATGACAGAAGAATGCATTATGATGTGGTACGCTGAGGCATGACCACCACCCTTGTTAATCATCCATGCTAACACATTTTCTTTATGTGCTTTCCTGAATGTTAAAATGCAGAAGCTATGTAAGAATCACTCACAAGAAAGCCTTGGGAAATAATGTTCAAGGCCTCTTTGGCCAGTCTGTGCTTTATTATGGCTCTTTCTTTGTTTATTAACATCATTCAGTATAAAAGTGAAATCTATTTCAGTGGTTTATGATTTGAAAGGAATTCATAGAGAATTCTTCTATGAATGACATTCTTTTATGAAATGCACAAAGATGTTTACTTTTAAATAAATAATTTGGTGAAAAGATGTATAGAAAACTTGTTGAGAGTGGAGTATGAATATTAGCTGTGCTATAAAGAGAGACAGACAGAGGAGGACAAAGGGAAATCAGAGAGTCACATGATTGTGTGAGGGCTGCAAACCACTTTTCAATTTCCTGATAGATATTAGGTAATAAAAAAGTGAAGAAACAAGAGATAATACATCATACTTGGTACAGTTGACATCGCACAGATGTAAATTCTTTTTGGGTGGAGATATTCAAAAGTTTGTTGTTTTATTTTCCTTTCTGTGAGCTAAAGTAATTATCCACAAATGATTTTAAAGTTGTCTTTGATCCACTAAAATGATTGATATAATTTAAACACTCTTTAACGCCAGGCAATATGAACTAAAATAAATACTTTTTAAAAAAAATACCACTTTTTTAGAGGTAACCAGATTAAATGGTATTCATCACCCATTCCTCTAAGTCTAATATTGCACAGGCAGGAGATTCTCACATCTGCACATTATTTCTCTGGGAGCATGATCTCATGTCAACCCAAAATTAGCTATTCTTTGATTTCAAATCTGATTGGCTCATTATGTGGAGCTAGAGTTGTATATCTGGACCTAGAATTTCCATGTGGACCTAGAATTTCCATGTGTACCTAGAATTTCCATGTGGACCTATAAGTGTGAAATAGTGGGAGTTGTTCAGTGTGTCAAATGATCACTGAAAATCTTTTCGATGGGGTTGAGCTTTCTTAGTAAGGTTTCTTTCTATCACAGAGTTAAATGCACTATATAATATTTGGTAAGATTATAAAAATGATATTTTAATAAAAGTACAGATTTGCAAACCAATATTTTTCTTCTCACATCTTATAATACAAAATATTGTGAATCTCCTAATAAAAGTTTAATCCAGAATATATTCCTAAGAAAATCCTCAAAAGAAAATAGCCTACATTTTCTAGGGAGAGGAAAACATTAACAAAATCCAACATTGATATGTCCTGATCTTTCTTAGATTTCCTTGTAGTATTCAATACGTTATATAACCTATATATATAACTGTGTAATTCTTAAAATTTCTTAGTTACTTTTAATAGGAGCCAGAAATAAGAACTAGAGAACTGGGAGATTTGACCCCAAAGTATCTTGTTCATCTTCTGTCTCTACAAACACACATGCACATACATGCACAAGCACACACAGATTTTCTACATTTTGCTGTATGAGAATTTATTGAACTTGGAATATGCTACATGTTGTAATTGCTACTGGAAACAAAGACAAAAACTTTATACCCAGGATCTCTAGAATTTATTTAATGGGATAGAGACACAACGATCTCAGAACACCACTGTCTCACTTAGATTGAGGGCACTATTTGTTTTCTTAGAAAACTTTGTTATTTTTGAAATACAGTCCTCATTCCTTTATTTTTTTTCTTTCTCATCTCTTTCTCTTTCTATTCCCTTGATCTTGTGAATCGAGGATAGGCAGAAAGACAGCTGAGATCAATATATTTTAACAGATATTCCAAGAACAAATCATAAAAGAAAACCTTTCACTTAAACCAAATTTGTCTCTGTGGAGTCCATTTTTTAAAAGAGTTATCTAAATGAAAATGGAAACTTTCAATCCTTTTGCAAATTATTTGTCTCTTTCCTTACAGTTTCACATTAACATATGTTCCTTGTAAAACAGAAGACAAATTGTAAATGACTTTTTCCATTGAAAGAACGTGTAACTTAGGAAGGATGGTGTCTTCAATGTGAGTGCTGGATACATAAAACTTTCATACAATTCTAATTAAAAAGCTATTTGCATGTGTGTCCTTACATTTATTTAAAATGAGATACTGCTCTGTGAAAGTTTGTTTATGTAAAATAAAAGTATACTATTTTTTAAACAAATACACTCAGGTGTTTAAGAATTCATATTTGGTGGACAAACTACTTTAAGCACTACCTGTGCATATTACCGTATAAAAATAAAGGATCTTCTACAAACTGGTGTAGAAAATAGTCCTGTAAGGAAAATTTAACTTTTATAACTCTTCCAATCTATTTTTGCTATTATTGATTATAAATATCCTAAATTAAGATACAGTCAAATTTTCCTGAAATCTTGACTTTTCTGATCAATCTCTTTTGTATTATGAAACCACTTGAAGTTAAGTTTTTGAAGGCAAAAATTCATTAAAAGAAGAGAGATTAGATAGAGGGATAGATAGATGATAGAGAGATAGGTGTAGACAAAAATATAAAAATATAATTTTGGAACATATATGTTCATATGCATCAAAGTTTGGTAAGTTCCCTACAACTGTAAATCAAATTTGGTATATTGCTTACCCCCAGATAGCTGATATTTTTAAAAAGTCACAATACACATGTTAACCATCTTTGGTTACTACAACAGAATATATAGTAAAGCGTTAATCTTTTGAATAGGCAATTAGATAAAAAGCAATAAATAATGTGCTAATTATATGTTTCTGAAGTGTTAATGAGGAGATCACAGTGTGGCATAAGTAGTTTTGATTTAACAGAAGAGGGAAAGAAATCTAGCTGAGAAAGCAAATGACTTGTAATTGGTATTAATGATATCAAAAATCATCTTTTATAATGACAGCAATTACACTATGAAATCTGTTCATAGAGACATATGGTCCATTTAAATTATTAAATATATAATAATTAGAGGCATAATGTTCTTTCAATGTAAAGATCCTTACAAAGTAAAATTTATATTCTTTAAAAGGGTAGTGTAGTTAATCACAAGCACAGTATACCAACTTAGTTGGGGAGAGTAGAAATACTACACAAGAGGACCCCAAGAATCATTTATATTCTGAGGAGTCATTTATAACATTTTAGGTTGAGAATCATTTTATTGTCAATTTTGCTTCATTCCCTCACACCTTCTCACAGTTAATGCTACCTCAAATCAGCAAAATTCACTCATTCTAGTACCCACTTAACACTTCTGGAAACCTCGGTAACAATAAATTTGACTTTCACCAAATGTTATGCTTACTATAAAATTGTTTTCATTTGTTCTAAAATCATTGGTAGTAAAAATTTTATTTATTGCCAAGCTTTAGATTTCTTATTATTTTTTTAAAATCTATCATCCCGGAAATTCAGTATTTCAGAACTGTTGGGAATTTAGCTAGTGGCAGATGAATCTGCCAATGAGACCCAGCTTTCTATAACTTTGAACGATGAGGAGGTCTGCTTCAGAGACTTTCATTTCTTTCATTAATTCCTCTTTCCCCTTGCTTTCAAAATTTCCCTCTGTCTTATCTTCTCTAGGCTTTCTAGTCTACAACTGTTTACCATCCATCTCATCCCCCCCAGACAAAATTGCTTTGCTAATAATGGTGTCTTCATAGTAAAACCATAACACATTGAATGCAAATAAACATAGCTTTTCTATAGAATTTCCATCATCTGGCAGAAAGTGAAGAAACATGGGAGGGATTTAACATGTGCAGGATATTCATAACAGACAAAAAAAAATTCCTTTAACATTGGAATTGACTAGTTCTACTCACAAGGAAGCCTTCCTGTGATTGTTACGGAAACTACACTTGGCTCGTTGGCTGTTGGTTAATAAAGCACTCTTCTTGTCGACTTATGTGTCATATCTAAGCATTGATTACAAAGGGAAACATAAAGGAGTGAGAAAATAAGCACATACAAATCCACACGAACAGTTGAAAATAATGCTTCAATATATACCAACTAATAAAAAAAATCAGTAGATGTTTTTGGGAAGACTACTATTAGTAGACAATCATCAGAAATAATGTATACTTTAAATTATTATACATTACTTTAGGAAATGTATTACAATAATCTAAGATGTTTTCCATATACTATTAGTAAATTAATTATTATTATTTAATTAGGTAATATGAAAAGATTCCTGGATGCATGCATCTTAAAAACAAATGTGTTATTTCAGGAAAAAGGGGCAATGATTAAAGTTACAATTAATAAAAGATTAAGGCATTCCTAACATTCTATGCTCCTAATAAAATGAACAAGGACATTGTCAGTGTTAAAAAGAGACATCTGAAAATCAACACACATTATTGAAAATTTGAACCTACCCTTTTCAGGGCCTGATGAATCAGGCAGAAAACATATTAAAATAGATATTGTTTAAATGCATTACTGATGAGCTTACTTACTTTAAATGTTTTAAACATTCAAAATATTCTGAAAACTCTTACTTTGTAAAATTGATCATATGCTGGATATGAGAAAAATTAAAACCTTAACGATTGCTATCATGAAGCACATTCTCTGACCTGAGAAGATTTCAACTAGAAACATATAAAATAGAGATAACCAAAAATCACCAAATATTTATAAATTAAGCAAGATTCTTTAATGTCTATGTCAAAAAATATATAATGCACATTAAAAATGTGAAAAATTAAAGAAACCCATAAAAATATATCATTTAAGGATTGAAAGGCATTATATAGTCAAGCAGTTAGTTATACAGAAGGCCTTTGTTTAATTTTCAAAAATTTCATTGACCTATTGTTTTAGATTTCATATATGCAATGAAATCTAAAACAAGTCATCAGAAAGTTTTTTTTTTTTAATTTTGGGGAGGTATTTACAATCCCCTCCAAAATATTTTAAAGTTGGTAATGAAAATTAAAGAACCAACATACTACCAGATTTCAAATTTTAGTAAAACTAAAGTATTTGGAATTGAGTGAAAGTTACCAAAGACAGAAATATTGACCAAAAGAACAGAATAGACACACACACACACTATCACTTTTTTTATACCAGTGTGACCACTGCACTTTACTTTGAAATGATTGATCTTCTGAATCAAAACTGCTTGGAGTAATTGTATTTCATCACAGAGAAAATAAATGAATCATTTTGATTACCACCATATCATTCATAAAAATTATTCAGGGCACATCATAGTGAAATGTGTGATGTTTTGATGCTCCCAATTCTAGGTCACATAATCCAACTTACCTTTAATTCACAATCATGTATTTAATGTTAGGTTCTAGAGGTTAATGATAGCACACTTGGCTTCCTGGGTAATAGATATTTTTTTCTCTTAGAAATAAAAATACTTGTTCAATTCACTTCTCTTCAGTTGGAGCCCTTTGGAAGTAACTGATACAAACTGAAGTTTTAAAAGCTTGACAAAAACATTGTCTCACCTACAGAAACACAAAAATTAGATGTTGAAATGACTTTTAGCAATGTAATATTTCTTCTTTTCTGATAAGTATGATATCTCCAAGGCTACAAATGGTATCAATACTGTTTACAAATACATAAAATTATTATTGCGGAAAATGGTACTTTAAGGCCTTCAGATATATTGAACTACATTTTAACAAAAGTAGTCAAAGAAAGATATAATTTTAAGAATTTGGTATGGAAATAATCTCTGAAATAATCTCTTTGTCTTATGCAATTGGGAATAGATGGGAAAAATTCATCTTCTTGTTCACATAAAACCTTCCTCTTCCTTCACCCATGTATAAATAGTTTGAAGTAACTTGTCATGTCTACACATGCTCAGTAACATTGTCACTTAAAATAGGCAAACAAAATTTAGAGCTATTTTTGGACACACTAAAATCTAGTCTGATTTTACTAGAGCAGAAATGTTAAGCAGTATCACATTGTCAAATATTATTCCCTAAAAAACTTCATCTGTCATGATATGTTTTTGGCTGCATTCTTTCTTCTCTGAGATTCTGATATCAATTCATCTTCTGAAACTATGGTACCTGTAGAGTTTTATCTGCAAATAAGAAATCAAACAGGACACTTATGTGATAGATGAGACTCATCTTTTTTATCTTTTGACCTTGCCTTCTGTTCTCAAATATGCAATGGTTTTCCATGGAAAAAAATGTTTGTAAGCTACAATGTGCTGTGCCACCAAACTTACAAGTTTAGTGTTATTTTTTAAATATTTTAATTATTTTTAAATTTTATATTATTTTTTAAAAATATTATAACATTTTTCTACCAAAATATTGTTTATTAGCAAGTCAGTTAAAATCCTCTAATGGTGTTTTCTCAATTGTCATATGAAGCTAATTATCCTGGCCTAACAGTAGAATCAACAAGGCAAATAAAATAAAGTATATGAAAGATTCAAAAGACTTTGGCCCAAAATGAATTAATATTACATTTGTAATTATTAGTAATATTGAATTATATTTTAATGTTAATAAATTTATTAAATCTTAACATTATCCTTAATGGTATATATTTGAATGCATTTATATTTATCATAATGATGCATCTAAATGCTACTTTTAAAAAAATTTATCTTTAAAGGGGAAGGAAAGGAGAAAGGGAAAGAAACATCAATGTATGGTTGCTTCTCATGTGCCCTGTACTGGGAACTGGCCTGCAACCCAGGACTGTGCCCTGACTGGGAATCGAACCGTGACCCTATGGTTCACAGGCCTGCGCTCAGTCCACTGAGTTACACCAGCCAGGGCTAAATGCTACTGGTTTATGTCAGTCCTTAGTATATTGAGGACATATTCTAGCAGGATGATGTTTCTTGAGGCAGATCTTTTATAGATTGTACTAATACCTCTCATATGTACTTTGGAGAAAAGTTACACCATTTTTCTTGTGCCAAATATTTGTATCTCTATCATGATTAAAGTTTAAAGAACAAAATTTTTAAGGAAATGCATGAAGAAAACAAATCTCCACTTCAGTTCCCATTCTTCACAATTACACTACCATACACATGCATTTGCTTAGGCCAAAACCCTAAGATTGGTCTTTCCTCTACCAGTATCCCTTAGCATCACTTACACCAAACGATGGCCTGTGCTTTCCGTGCACCCCCCATATATAGTTCAGATTCTTTGTTTGTTCACTGTTTTCCATCATAAAAGGCTATTTTCTGTCAATAGCCTTTTATGCATCACACCCTGCCATAGGGACCTAATTGGTCTTCTTCTTTCCATTATTGCTTAGAAAAGTTTATTTTTTTCAGTGTACCATGAAACATACTCAACATGTAGATTCAATCAAATTACTCCTCTGTTCATAGTACTGTTTCAATAAATTGCTGTTGCAATTATTTTCCCATGCTCTCCAGTGCCCTACATAGCCTGTCCCACCTCTCTCCCCGATCTAATTCCAGACTTTTCTCTCAGTCATCCTATTGGACATGGGAATTTGCTTTGTCCCCTCAGTTGAAATGATGGTTTTCATTGCAGAAAACTGTTTTATTATATCTAAGATGCATTTTCTGCAGATTTACATGTTATTACTTCTTTATGTTTATCTTTAAAGTGTCACTTTCAGATATTTTTCCTACTTTATACTATTACTCCATTTTAATTACTTCATAGTACTTTTATATCATTGAAAATTATATAGAATTATATAATATACAGAAGTACTTGCGACCTTAATCCCTGTAGCATGAAAAGCCACTAAGTTGACAATCTTCTGTCATTATGGCAGAAGGAAAAAAATCTTACTAGGCTTTTTTATCAGCAATTGCATTTTCTTGTCTGGCAATGCCTCATACCACAGCCTGTTACAACTAACTGACCTAAACCAGTTAGATTCCCCAAGCACATACACAGTAATTAATGATAAATTGTGGTTGAATAGGAAGGCAGAAAGATGACAATATTTGGAAACACAGCACAGTATTACAGATCATAATTGGTAATTGAGAAAAACTTAGATTTATTAGAGCCATAGACATAATCCAATATCCTACAATGGTATCAGAAAAGGCATCACCAAATTTAGCAACAAATCTCCCTCAGATAAAATGTCAGGGGTAGAAAAGTGGGTTCGATGGAGCCTAGGCACAATATTTTTATTAATAGTCCTAGTATTTTTGTATTTCCTACTAGCAGACAGATTTGTTTTTCTTTATGATCTGCTGCAAATTTAACTGGTAAGGTAGACAGGGAGTTATCCACCACTTCATCCTGTTAGTTTAGATATATTTTTGACCTTTTATAAGTGAGTTTATTCTTATCCTGTCATAATATTGTAGTCAGGGCACAAACATTATTATCAAGTTCTGCTAAAGTAATGATCTGCTGGTTTACACAATGGTAACCACCTCATTAAGGCAAATTAGTTATTGATCACCTCTCTTTAAGAAAACTATGTAACTCTTGTGAATTTCTTTTCTTTATAGTCTACTAGAGGATAAAGATTATGAAAAAGTCTACTTTTATGGAAATAAGGAGTCATTATTTTATATGTTCATTTGTCTATTTTCATGAGAAGGTTAAATATAGGGTAGATAAACAAAAGACATATTTGAGGCTGAGTCTGTTTTTAAAAATGTCCTAATTATAATGCTGATGACAATCAATATTCATTTGAATGGAATTAAATTAATCCAGATTGCAAAGGTAATTAAGTCCCTTGTCAGTACCTTTTGAGATTAGAGAAACTTTACCTTCGCAGGATCAATGAAGTATGATGGATCAGGAAACATTGGTAGAAAACTAAAAATGAGAGGTTGAACTTGCCCTGGAAAGGAAAAAATACTGGAAATTAACCCTACCTAACACTTTGAACTAAATCTGAATCATTTAGCATTATATAACTTACTTTACAGACATCTAATTTTAAACAATAATGAATGTGTTCGATTTGTAGTAAATCATTTATTTTTAAATCAAGAGATGTCACAACTCCAGTGGTGTCGCACAGAGCTGAGGGAAATTGTTGTTTTGGGGTTTTTTTTTTTTTACTTTCCAGCAGTTAAGTTGTATTAAAAGTATTTGTTTTCCTTAAAATGCTGCCTCAAATACCACAACAAAAACACCACTTCCTGGGAAATGTGTATGTAGTTAAAAGCTGTTTTCACAGCAGTAAATTAAGGATGTACAAAGAAAGCCCTGGACTCTTTTTTTGTGCCCCAGCTTTACTTTATATTTATATTTATATTAATTTTTATTTTTATATTTATTTTTATATTTATTTTTATTTTTAATATGTTTCAGTTGTACCAATTTTTTGCCTTTTACCCTCTTTGGCCCAACCTTCCCCTCCACTCCCACAGACAGTCCCCACATTGTTGTCCATGTTCACGGTCATTCATACATGTTCTTTGATTAGTCCCTTCCCCTTCTTTCCATTATTATCCCCTTCCCTCTCCCCTGTGGTTGCTATCAATCTGTTCCATGTTTCCATGCCTCTGGTTCTATTTTGCTTGTGAGTTAATTTTGTTTATTAGATTCTTTGTGAAATGGCCGTCATAACTGGTGACAGCACATTTAAAATTCCACTACTATTCTTAATAAGACACAGTGGGTATTCTAAACTACATTCTGTTCTTAATGCTTCATCTCATTATAAAGCTACAATGTTTTAATTCAGTGTCTCAGAGGGTGTGTGCTCTTTTGGTACACATTTTTAACCAAAAATTTTCAAATAAAATAGGACAAGTTTATGACCTTGCATTCAGGTTTTTGCTTAGGTTTTTTACATTAGAGATCATTGGAAAATAAATTTTAAATGGTGGTATTTAGGTTTGGGCACAGAAAAAGAATAAATCATTGTCTTTGAAAGTAGTTTCTTTCATATTCTTCTGAGTCTTGTCTCTGTCAACACACTTCTATAAATATATAATTGATCCAATATGCTCCACTTCTGGCTCATATATGCATTTTTTTAACATACTACTGTTTCACCTCAAATAATTTTCAGTAATTATCCAAAATTCCTATCATATTTACATATGTCTTAGATGAGTGCCATAGATATAGTTTAATAGTCCCAGGGGGAATTAAATCAACTTACTGAACAATAAATTCCCCTTTATATTGAGAGAAATGGTTTTGTCTTGAATTCATACATGTCTTCATATTAAAAATGTGGCCAGTAAAGAACGTTACCTGTATGGAATTAGTGGTAATCAAAAACAACCATGATAATGATCTTACTTGTAGCACTCAGGAATTGTCATTTTTTTACTCCTAAACCACAGTGACCTTCCTTCCTTCCTTCATTCATTTATTCAACAAATATATTTTGAATAGCTATTCTGATGCTTGTCCCACATTAGGATCATAGAGTATATCAGGGAACAAAACAGCCAAACATAATTTTGCCTCATGTTCTTTATATTATAGTGAATAGAATAGGACTAAAAAAGAATAACATGAAAGTAAATTATCTAGTACAATAGGTGGGGGTATTTGTCTTTAGAGAGGGGAGAATATAAAGATTCTGAAGGGAGAGTCTACATTTTAAATAAGATTACCAGGGTCAGCCTCATCTAATGAGGGTAACATTTGAACAAACCAGAAGTTGAAAAGGAAGATAACTAAGGTAAAATGCCATCTTGAGAGAATAGTTAGCAAGCACAGACTGAGATTAATTCGAAGAGTATTTATGTCACAGTGAATTTGAAAATTACCAGATTCCAACATTTAAAATTATGAGATAGAAATATTTCTTTGCAAATATTTTTACATAAAACAATTGTGTATAAATAGAATTCCTTTAAAAGAAATGTAATAGTCATTGAATATAAATTTAAGAATTTTTATCATATAGAGGATAAAAAATGAGCCTTGCATGTTCTACTGACTTCTTGTAAAATAAGGAGGTAGACTATATACACAATTATTTTCAAAAAGAATGTGCCTTCTCCCTTGTAAACGTACTTCTTTTGTTGTTTCTGCGTCTTAGCTAATGGTGTCAGAATCCTTACAATTATTTATAGATCCGACATTGAAGTGATTATTTCAGAACAGCCCACTGAATATCCATCCTCATATAGTCAGTATAAAATGTCTAGATTTATAACCTGAAAACTTACCATTTTTGCCTCCTCTGTCTCTCTTGTGAGAAATGTTCTTACTCTGGAAAATCCTTATGTAAATATATTACCCAGCGATTGAAAATATAAGCCTAGCAGAAGAGAGAACAAACTTGCTGTCTGAGGGAAAATGACAAGTCAGAAAAGACTGGTGAGGACAGTGTACTCTTGTGCAAGCCTGGATGGTCTATGCAGAGAGAGGCAAATGCTGGATCCCTTTCTGAAGAGACTTATTCCATATTAGAAAATACCAATGGACTCTTGGGATATTATTCAACAATCAAAATACATACACAAAGATAGTGACAACAAAATTACAGTGATGCACATCTGTTTATAAATATAATATTATATATATGATAATTAAGCAAATTTAAGAACTAAAACAATGTGTTTCAATGTACATCAGGGTAGAATAATGTACTTCATAAACAGAGACGTAAATGTTGCATTATTTCCTCATGATTAACATCTACATTTTATAGTTAAAATATTAAAATAGAAGTTTATGAGTATTGATTTCATAAATGAATATTGATTAATATAAAATATTAAAGCTTTTCTGAAACATTATGTAAATTCTACAATATAAAGGATGATTGGCTATTTTTTAAAGAAAATATATGAAGAATATTTTTTTCTAGGTCACTACTCATTTTACTCTATTGGTTCCACAAATAGTTATTACAGTCTTTGTTCTGGGAAACACATGAGATAAAGCGAATTATGCAAAAGTTGCCACCAATAACTCTGAATCTGTGTGAAATTTGTTACAGTATGTTGAAGAACAAGAAGCACTGAAAGATGGTGTTGATGCCTTCACTTCTTAAAACTATGTGAGCAGTAGGCTGGCTGGGTAACAAGAGGATCGTTTGGTTATACATGCTGTATGAATTCTAGCAGGACCTTATTCACGAGAGCCAATTTCACGAGAGTAAAAAATGCATCCTTCCATACACACATGAATACATTAAACCAACAGTAACATCTGGAGAAGAAATAAGGGGGGGAGGTTATTTTACTTTACCCACCACACCTGGGGCCTGTACAGCTGGTTCCCAACATGCAACGGCACAGCCAGTGCCCAGGACTGTGACCTCTGCGGCGCTCCAGAAGCCTTTAGTTGTGAAGTAGTAGTGGGAGTTCTGAAGACTTGACAAGCTTTGCTAAACCAGGAAGGTGTTAAGTAAGTCAGCATGCCTGCTTTAACACCCTGCATCTCACTTGTTCTTCAACAACATATGGCCTAGTTCTCCATGAAAAAGGAGCTTTGGTATAACTAAAGAAATTATTTGCAGACGAACTTCATCTTTCATTGATCACTCTACTCCCTTCAAATATAATATAAGCTCACTGTATTACATTGATTATGTAAAACAGATATGCACACTAATTTGACACACAATTATACTTGTGGTAAACCCCAACTCCCTCTTTGAATGCAAAAATAATTAGGAGAGTGATTGTTGGGAGAGAAAATATGGTAGCTTCTTATTTTGGATTCCTCAGTGATGTATATAGTGTTGTAGAGTGTCGTTTCTCAAGTTCGGTGTCATATGAGAGTCACTTGAGAACTTTTTGAAAAACCGAAACCATTATTTTATAAAGCGTCTATCCAGTGTCCTAGTAATCATAATGCTAATATGGGTACATCTTGCCAGAGGCTAATAGGTTGAAGAATTCAAAATGGTGGAAAATATGTATTCATATTTTAAAATTAAAAATGTAAGCTATGATATAATGTATGGGGGTATAACACACATGTAATATGCCATATCATCTAAAATATTATTTTTATAAGAGTCATATATGGACAATGGCTCTATTTTAGAAGGCATTATTAAATTTATTAATCCTTACTTTTTAAATGGCCTATATTCTGCATAAGGATACATTTATTCCAAAATTTATAAAGCTAATTTAGTCTTTATTCATCATATCTAAGATGCTGTTTGCTATTAAGACTTGTAGTTACAACATTACAGATTCTCCTTATTAACCTAGCTTGTTTATGCAAATTCATAAGAACACTGAACTTAGAAATGGGAGCTGTTTGAATCAAGCACATTTGAAATGTCTTCGCCAATTTCTCTACGTGCAGTCCTCATTAAGGCTGAGCTTCCCCATGGCTTGTTACAATCTGACATAAATGCAGTGCAAGTATCCCAGTGCTACAATTGACCTTTAACCACAGTATAGTAACAGTCCCTTTTAGGGTTC
Organism: Carollia perspicillata; assembly: GCA_004027735.1. Classification (NCBI taxonomy): domain Eukaryota; kingdom Metazoa; phylum Chordata; class Mammalia; order Chiroptera; family Phyllostomidae; genus Carollia; species Carollia perspicillata. Next base: position 22,856 of record PVKM010011302.1, read on the forward strand.
TAATAATTACATGGCATGGATACCGTTCATTTGTTTCAACAACTATTGGTGACATCTTGTATTGTGTGTACTTTTAAAACAGGTTGAACAAAAATACATAATGAGTCTTGTTTTGCATCCAAATGGTATTACTGAATGGTACTTTTGTAAAACATTCTTTTAACATAAAAAATACATTTATTTTTCATTTATGCAAGAAATGGAAAATAGGGAGGCATTAGAGTGTCTCTGAAGATATCTTTTGTATCTGTGCTAAGAAATTTAAGTCCTACCTTCTTAACAAACAGTTAAGTGTAGAACTCAGTATCATTGCCTATAGGCACAACATTGTACAGCAGATCTTTACAGCATAACAGAGACTTTATGTCCTTGACTAGTAAACTCGGCAACTGCCCTTCTATCTGTTTCTATGAATAGAGTATTTTAAAATTCTTCATACAGGTCAGAGCATACAGTATTTGTCTTTTTCTATTTGATTTCATTTAGCATAATACTTTCAAATTCTGTTCATGTTGTTGCCAATGGCAGGGTTTTCTTTTTTATGGCTGAATAATATTCCACTATGTGTATATCATATTTTCTCTCTCTGTCCATTGATGGAAACTTAGATTGTTTCTATGTCTTGGATATTGTGATTAATGCTGCAATAAACATGGGAGTGCAGATATATATTTGTTCATTTCTTTTGTCAATATTTTGTAATTTCAGTTTACAAGCTTTTTACATCCTTGTTTAAGTGATTTCTGAGTATTTTATTATTCTTAATGATATTATACATGTGATTGTTTTCTTAATTTCCTCTTTTTAGTTGTCTTTAATTATATTCAAAACAATTTTGTTACATTATATTGTGACAGCTCTCATATCACCGTGTATTTATTTATTCATTTATGTTATGGTTGTTCAATTGTTTCCATTCCATAATTCCAACTTTGTCCAACTTTGCCCCACTTTGGTCACATTCCTTCTCCTGCACCATTTTAACTTATTTCTGCATGTGTTTCTCTCCCAACAATCTGGTACCAGGCAGAAGAGGAGAGTTTTAATTCTTTTGGCGGAGCAATGCTATGTATGATCCCCTAGGCTGGGAAGCTGCAGCTTCCTGGTGAAGGAAACAGGCTTATGTTCCCAGTTTATTAAATTTGATGTGTAATTTTCTTTGCCCCTTTTATTAACTAGTTAACTATCTATAGTAACACATCCTGTACAATACTATAATGAATAGAAGGTGGCCAGGATAGGCTTCCTTGCCTTGTTCCTGATCTTAGGAAAAGCTTTCAGGTTCTCAACATTGAGTACAGTATTAGCTGTGGGATTTTGATCTGCATTATGTTGAAGTACATTCCTTCTACACCTAGTCTTGAAAATGTTTAACCACAAAAGCATGTTGAATTTTGTTAATTTTTCTGTATCTATTGAGATGCTCATATGATTTTTACCCTTAATGTGGTGTATTGTATTATGTGATTGATTTACATATGATTTGCATCCTTGGATCACAAAGATAAGCCAACTTTGTCATTGTATATGATCTTTTTAATTTGCTGTTAAAATCAGTTCATTAGTGTTAGGTTGAGGATTTTTAGATCTATATTTATCATGATATTGACCTGAAGTTTTCTTTTTTTGCAGTGTCTTTGCCTGGCTTTAGTAACTAGGTAATGCTGGTTTCATAAAATATTAGAAATGTTATCTCCTCTTTATTTTATTAATTTGAAAACAACTTTAATTCCTTTTAAAAATATTTTATTTACTTTATTTTTAGATAGAGAGGAAGAGAAGGCGAAAGAGAGGGAGAGAAACATCAATGTGTGGTTGCGTCTCTCGTGCTTCCTACTGAGGACCTGGCCCACATCCCAAGCATGTGCCCTGACTGGGAATTGAACCAGCAACCCTTTGGTTCACAGCCACACTTAATCCACTGAGCTACACCAGCCAGGGCATAATTGGCTTTCATTCTAATTGAAATACTTGGTAAAATTCAACAGTAAATCTATGTGGTCCTGAGTTTGTCGTTGGAAAGGTTTAGATTATTGATTCAATATTCATATTATTTGGAGGTCTATTCAGACATTCTATTTCTTCATGATTTCATCCTTGTAGGGATGTGTCTAGAAATATGTATATTCTGTATAGGTTATCCATTTTATTGGCATATAATTAATTATTCATAGTAGTGTTTTACGTTGCTCAGCATGTCTGTGTTATCTGTTGCAATGTCTTCTCCTTTGTTACTGATTTTATTTCATTCATCTCTTTTTTTCACTTAGTTTGTCTAGCCAAGGTTTTGTTGATTTTGTGCATATTTTGAAAAAAACTTTAAGTTTTGTTTACATTTTCTATTGCTTTCTATTATCTATTTCATTTATTTATAATTCAATATTTATTGTAGACTTTGTTCTTCTACCTTTGGCCTTAATTGGTTGTATCTTTCTACTTCCTTGAAATGTAAATTAATTGTTGATTTAAGGTCTTCATTTTTTGAAAAAAGTGATAACATGAAGTGCAATAAACATTTCTCTTAGTATAGTTTTGTCCTCCATCCCCTAAGTTTTAGTATTTTGGTTTTTTTATTTGTATCAAAATATATTATTTTCTAATTTAGTTTTGATATCTTCTTTGACTCATTTGTTTTTCAAGAGTGTATTACTTCATTTCCACAAAATGTGAGTTTAACAGTTTTTCCTCTGCTGTTTATTTCTAGTTTTGATCCATTGTGGTTGGCAAAGGTAGTTGGTATGATTTAGACTTTCTTAGAACTGCTAAAATGTATTTTGTGACCTAATATATAAGGAATCCTGGATAATGTTCTGTGTGCTCTTGAGAAGAATTTCTGATCTGCTGTTTGGGTTGGAATATTCTGAATATGTCTGTTAGGTTTAATTTTTCTATAGTGTTCATGTTCATAGGGTCATTGATTTTATTGTTTGGAAGTTCTACCCATTATAAAAGCGGTGTATTGAAGTCTATTATTGTATTTCTATGCATATCTTTCTTCAATTTTGTCAGTGTTTAATTTATATGTTTAAGTATCTTGATGATGGATACATATGTAGTTATAACTGTTATAGACCTCTGATAAATAACTCTTTTTTAATTGTACAATGATCCTCTTTGTCTCTTGTGACACAGTTTTTGACATAAAGTCTATGTTTTCTTTTGTCAGTAGAACTGCCCCTGCTCTCTTTTGGTTGCTATTTGCATGGAATATCTTTATCCATTCCTTCATGTTAAGTCTATATATGTCAATACATCTAAAGTAAGTCTCCTGTAGACAGTGTATAGCTGCAACATTTATTTTTATAGCCTCTTTATATCTTTTGATTGAGAAGTTTAGTCTATTTATATTTAAATTATCCTAGGGAAGGACTAATATTGCCATTTGGTCCATTGTTTTCTTTCTGTCTTGTACCTCTTTTTCCATTCTATAACTATCTTTGAATTTCATTAATTTATTTGTAGTGACACCCTTTTATTCCTTTCTTGTTTTCTTTTGTGAATCTTGTTTAAGTTTGTCTTTGTGATTCCAATAGGACTTACATAAGACATTTTATGGTTATGGTGATCTGTGTTAATCTGACAAAAACTGCAATCACATGCAAAATATTCTTCCCAGAAAAATCTGAGTTAGACATATGGTCCAATTCTTATCTTCTCTCCCCAGGGAGAAACTGGAAGCTGGAAGTTTCTTCCTTATTAAATGGCATTGTGCTAGGGGTAGGGGATTACAGCAAAGGATATCTCAAATTTTCTAATTGGCTTCCTTGTGCCTGGCTTCTAATTGCTCAGAATTCAGAGACATCTGAAATAATCTCTGGGTTTCTTACAAATGAAATCAGTCTGTGTATTATTGTTGAATAAGCATGTCTATGGTGGAAGGGGAGTCCAGGTCATTCAATTTCACCATCTTGTTGTTATACTTGGGCTGCATTTTAATAATATTTGGTTGTTGCAGTATATTTTAAAATATAGATTAAGCTGTATTAAATGTGGGGCAGAGCATTAAGACCCTAAAGCTAATAGCACAATACAATTTATTTAGTTAAAATTAATATATCTTAAGTAATTTATATTTCCAGGGACAATCAACTGAATAGTTCTGGTTCATTCACACTGTTCATATTGATTCTGAAGTCCATCCTAGGAACTCTGTTTTACTCATCAAGCAATAATTCTCAGTTATAAACGTGAATGTGAAGATTTGTTTTTATGGGATGTTTACACCTATATACGCCTATAGCTATATTTTAGTGTTGTTTTGAAGGTAGGGGCATTTATAAAATCTGTTTTAATTTTCAATTTTTTTATAAGTTAAATAAATTTAAGAATATATTCAAATGACATATTTTAGATGATATACACAACTTTAAAACAAATATAATTTAATGATTATATCATTTTGGTGGAGAATGCTTTGGCCTAGTCTTATAGTTACCTAAGTCAAGAAAAACATTGTGGAGGTGGGAGGCATGGGAGGAGGAGATGTCGATCTGGTTATATGCATAGCGAGAACTCGAAATGTTTGGGATGTGAGATGTTTAGTACCTTGTCCAATTTATTTTATTGCTAAATCAGTGCTAGCTTCTCTTTACTACTCACCCATCTTCCGGGTGTTAAAATGGAAAGAGCTCCTCTGTGTTTGCCACAAGGCCCATGGGTGGAATCTGGGCCTCCACCTTGTTTTAACTGGCCTGGAAGCTTGTTGCTATTTTCCCAGCACCTGGTAGGAGCTCCGAGCTCCTTGCTCCTAGTTAAGGAGTGGTTGCATTTATACAGTCCTAAAATTATATTCGGCCCTTTGAAGGCAACTGTGAGGCTGATGTGGCCCCCAGTGAAAATGAGTTTGACACCCTGCTGTAGGGGTCCCACACACTCTTGGGAGCTGAAAAATTCAATGAGATAAGAGATGTAATTGCCAGAATGTCTGGGAAAATGATGCTTTGGTATAGAGGAATAACTATCTTTCAGTGACAACCTTAGAATCTTTAAACAATATTCCTGATAAAGAAAATTGCTATAAAATGCTTACATATATTTAAAAACACTTAACCAACCTCAAATGTTACTTTCTCATTTTACTTGGCAAAATAATAGTTACTTGCGTGAGCAAAGAATGTAATTTCAGTAGCAATTCCAAAAAGCTAACTTTTCTTTATTCATAGCGTTCGTTTATCTAACAACAAGACTGCTGACATAACTCAGTGTGACCGTGATTTTAAGCATCTTAGATTCGGATCCACGACACCTGGTTGCCAGGTAAATGCCCATGAAATCAATCTTCCATGCTTTCTTTAGGCCACTAATGCATGTTATCACTTTATAAAACTATAATTTTGTGTTCATTTGCGTTCCACATAAAATATAGGCACTCCCTAAAGAATTCTTACTTTTGAATTACAACAGTCTACTTGATGTTCAAACTATTCACCAAACACATTGATAAAGAATACACATTTCTCTTTTGTATATTTGTTTTTCTGTATCAATATTATATAACCATGAAAAATGAAGTAAAGATATCTTTAGGAACATCTAAAAGGTAGTAAATAAGAGAACATCTCTGAAATAAGTAATTTTATAGAAATGGGTTCTATAAAATACCTTACTCTTCAAACTCGTTGTAAGAAGTTACACATGAAGATTGCTTAGAAGTATGGCTAGAAATTAATAAGTGTTGTATAATACTTAGTAATTACTACATCTGTTCACCGATTTTGGTGGCTCAAAGTTGCTTTGCATTGGTGTATCCAATTTCAGAGGATTGCATGAGTAATATTTTTCATAATATTGGTCATAACCTATTATTGGATCATGAAGACAATTCAGTGAGTTATAATCTCCATTTAAAAATATGAAAGAGAATATGCTATAATTGAATAAAGTTGTAGAAGTTTGTTGCATAAAATATGGATATTGATTCTTAAATCTTTTATTTCAGAGTAGGTCTCTACCTACATTATAGACATGATGGCATACAGAGTTGCCTTAAAAACCTTTTTTCATACTATTTTGAAGTATAGATAAAATTCACGGTTCTGAGTTAACTGTAATTATTTAACCTTCCTGTAAATTTAATCTTCCTGAAGTGAAGTCAACTAATTTTATTTTGCTGAGCATTTTGAATTAATTGATAATGAAGACAAAATTTAAAGACACTTTTAATATATTTATTTACTTATTGATTTATTATTTTATACAACATAATGATTATTTACAAAAAATAAGTATAGGGAAAAATAGCAGTGGGAATAAACTAAAATGTCCTGGTAATTAAAAGAAAGACTTTGCAACCATGCCTTGTCATTTTTCCTAAGTCTGCTAACTTAGAATTAAATTTATACCTGGTTATTTGAGTTAACAGTCTTTGTCACCAACTTAGTTGTTCCATGGTGTTTGTTTTAATTCTATTTTTGTTTATCTTTAAAACAAATTTCATTGTTAGCATATGATAGTGGAAGAGCTAGGGATTAGTATATTAGGGTCAACTTAATGTTTTGTACAGAAAAATTTTCTTTTTGATCATCTTCTTAAATTGGAGTATTGTTCTCCAAAAATGTGCACAGAAAAAAATGGGAGAAAAATGTTATAAGTATATTAATCTGCATTTTAATGTATCAAATGAAAAATTATGAACCTAAAACTGCTATAAAATATAGTTTCTTATTTTTAAAAAATTAAAACTTGAATGTCTGAATTGATTCAAAATAACCTAATTGCATATCATTTTAAAAACACCACTATTATAAACAGCACAACAAAACCAAGCACTCAGTGATATAGTTACCATCACTTAATTCAAAATTGCCAGGCAGGCACACAATAGGAAATTAAAACCTGCATACTTATACAAAAATCATTAGACCAGATTAAGGTGATAGAACTAGTAGAAAATGACTTTCAAATAACTATTCTGAACATATTGATACTTTCTATGTTCAAGAAGTTATAGTAAACTTAAACATGATAAGAAGTGGAAAAAAATAAAAGTTCAAAGGAAACATGGAGATATGAAATGAAAATGTCATAGACATTAGACAAAGCAGAGAGAATAAAAACAATGAACTTGAAGATATAGTAATGAAAACTATCCAAAATTAAGGACAGAAAATAAGACAAATAGAGAAATTAATGACCTGTGAGGTATTAGTAAGCCATATAAAATACAAGTGATTGGAGTCTCAGGAGCAGAAGAGAAGGAAGACTCGGTTGAAAAGCTTAATGTATAATTTCTTTACAATGTGATGAGAATCAGTATATCATACATCACAGTTATAAAATTTATATGAACCTAAATCAAAATACACCTTACAAAAGCTCCATTAAGGCATATCACAATCAAATTGCCAAAAACAAATGTTAAATTTAAAAAAATCTCAGAGACAGATAAAATAATGCATTACTTATGGAAAAGCAAAGACAAAAATAGCAACAAACCTTTGTCAAAAAATGAAAACAAGGGGAAGATTGGCATTTGTTAGCAGCAAAGTATTTTCTCAAAATAAGGCTTAATGAGTTCTCTTTTGTGGATACAGGAAGCTGAAATACTCCATATCTTCATCTGCTCAGGCCTCTATCAAAATACCACAGACTGAGTGGCCAAATATATACATACACACGTGTGTATGTGTGTGTGTGTGTGTGTTTTCTTACAGTATGGAGACTTGGATTCCAAGATCAGGGTGCCAGCAGGGTCAGGTCTGGTGAAGAATCTGGCTTGCAGATGGGTAACTAATAGCTGCCCACTCACATCATGGGAGAGAGAGTGAGAGGGAAAGATCAAGAGTGAGATCTAGGAAGGGGCAGAGAGGGAGAGAGAAAGCTCTCTGTTATCTCCTAACAATGCTAATTCCCTTGTGAAGACCCCACACTCAGGACCTAATCTAAACCTTATCACCTCCCTAAATCTCCATCTTCAAATACCATCGCCCAGGAGCTTAGGGCTTCAACATAGACATTTGGGGGTTCATTTCATAGCTCTATATTATGTACAGACCTGCACTGCAAGAAACACCTCAATTTCATTGTTCATGTCAAATTAATTGATAAGTCTGGTTGACAAATCCTTCTTTTTATATCACTAATAGAGGTTTCTGTTCATTTCCAGTATCATTACCTTCCTTATAGTCACAACCATGATGCCTAACTTCCTAAATTCACTTACTCTCTTCCCTTCACTTAAATTTAAATCGCACTGACCTTTTGTTTTTATTACTTGAACAGGCTGAGGCATTCTGACTTAAGGCCTCCTCCTTCTGCTGGGGAAACAATTCTCCCCGGGTCTTGCCATGGCTGATCTCTCTAGTTAATCAGTTCATCAGCCATTTCTGCTCCAAAGTGTTCTTTGTTATTAATGCCATTCCCTTCCAGCCACTATATATCTTATGTAAAACACTTGCTACTATCTGCACTTGTCTTATTAGTTTTTATCTGTTCATGTTTTAGTCTCAGTATATGCACTTTAACAGGTATCAGGTAACAACAGTCTTGTCCATATTTCTGGTTCCCAGAAAAATACCTCGGAAACAATTATAATTGAAAAAATACTTACTGAACAAATTTTCTTGCATTGTTTCAGTACTCTCTTTACTGTTTTATTTATTTTTTTACTATTGCTTTTGCTTTCTGGATTTGACTGTTTTACTTCATTTGTTTTCATATTTCTGACTGATTGACAGGTTTTGAAACAAAACTATGGTCATGCAATAATCATACTTTCATGCACGATTAATTGTATTGAGTTGACTCTCCCTAGAAAACCCGATTCAGTACTCACATACATGTATGCATAGGCACATGCATGCACACATGTCCATATGCACACAGCCACACGCTATTTTGAGTTATCACCTCGATTCCAACTGATGGGCAGATCTATAGGAAAGCCTTCCCCAATCCTACCTCAGCAGCCCCCTGCACAGACCCCACCGTTGGTGATTCTTTGTGTCCTCGCACAGGGTCCTGGGCTTTACCTTCCTATTATACAAATCACTTTGCTGTTTAATTGCTCGTCTCCACACAAACTGTAAGTTCCTGGAAGATGAGTCCTTTTTATACTTTGCTCCTTGGTATTCTTTGTACTTTTCATGTTTTGAGCCATTAATGTATAAACAGTGCATGCAAATGCCCTGAAACTCTTTCCTTATGTCCTATTCTAGGTGATTAGAAAACTGCTTTAATGAGATCTGTCACATGTTATAAAAAATACCTTGTCCCTCCCCTCCTTGCAATCAGTGATGCAATTCTCTGCATTGAATGCATACCTGCCATTCTTCTCAGGTATTAGGTTATTCCAAATTTAAGGACAAAATACTTCAAACCTGAATTGAGGCTTTGTTCCTCAGTTCTGTGACCATTTACTCATCTATTGATACTGAAGTTTTCTCTAAATTCCTTACAGATTAGTATAACATATCCATCAGTTATGATGGACTGTTTCCCATTAAAATTATGTTTTTTTTGGAATTCTGTTTGGTAATGCATATGTAAGGACATTATATCTGGCATATTTAGCATAAATGACTGCATTACTCAGTTTTTGAACTGTCATTATCTAGTGTTCTACTTGCATAAAGGGACCAAAATCTCTTAAAATTATTAAAATGTTTTTCTAATTTTAGGTAATATAATTGCCTGTGGTCCCTATTAAGAATAACTTCCTGGGAAAATGTGCATATAAAATCAACATCTCCACACAAACTTTATTTCCAAGAAATACTTTAAGTGAGTTTAAAAATAAATTTATTAGAAAACATTGGGTTATTTTATTTCCTGCTACTGACAGAGTGAAATATATCATTTAAAGACTAAATCTACATAAAATTCTGGTTCATTTATATGTTTAAATGTATAAGTATGAACTCTACTGAGAATGTGATACTCCCTTTAAATTTATTTTCTCCACATACATTAAATGCAGTTTTTTCCTATTGATCCACTTGCCTCAAAACACATTGTGCTATTAAGAAACAAACACATACATACATATTTATATTGATTGTTTCAATGTATAAAGTTAAGTTGACCTCATTTGAACTGTAAAGGGAAATTTGACAACTTGATGAAGGATGAAAGAAATTCTAAATTTTTCCTATTTTGTTTGTTCTTTTCTTAATAAAGCAAATAGCTTAAAATTTAATGTCTTGATATCCTCAATAGATTTTGCATAATACATTAATGTTACTGCAACAATAGCAGTAGTTAATAGAAGGTAAAATAATTAATAACCTTTCCATAAAGTTATACTTTAAATGCTCTTGTTTGAATATCATTACTCAGAAAATATGATACTATAATTCTTTCAAATTCAAATTCAAATTAATAAAAAGCAGATCAAATATTACATTTAATTGTACTGAGGATGTCTATCCCTTTCAAACTATCCTTTAAAAAGGATATGTTTAATACGTAGGAATTTCTTTGATCAACTTGTAAAACTTGTTAAAATCCTTGAAACAAAATTTGAAACATAATAATATGTTTGTTTAGATTGCTAGGTACCATGCACTGCTTCTGAAATGCTTCAGCCAAGCCTGTGTTAGGGAGCACTCCTTAAACTTGAAAGAACATCTGTTACATCTATCGTGACCTCATCTGTCAAAGTGATATCTCAGTTACACAAAACTTCCATCCACCTC